>PVJA010033308.1:0-23427 GCA_004027025.1 Myocastor coypus | reverse complement strand
TTTTTTTTTTTTTTTTTTTTTTTTTTGTCTTTTTGAGACAGGGTCTCACTATGCAGTTGAGGCTGGCCTTGAGCTCACTTTTGTAGCCCAGGCTGGTCTCGAACTCGCACCAATCCTCCTGCCTCAGCCTCCCGAGTGCTGGGATTACAGGCGTGAGCCACCACGCCCGGCATCATTTATAATTGTTATTATCATTATTTTGTTTCTCTTTAAAAAATAAAAAAAAACCTGGCTTCACATTGTGTGTCATTTTCAAAGTAAAATTTATATTACTTGCCCCAAATGATGTTAAATATCAAAACATGGATAGTTAGTATCAGAAATTACCTTAACAGTAAGGTTAAGATGAATGAAACAGTGTATGTAATATTGTCAGCAGTGGCACTAGGGCAAAGTTCCTACCCCAGGTAAAGGAGCAAAGAAGAAGTGACGTGAAAACTAAAACTTGAAAGACAAAGCATCATCAGCAAGCAACAGAAGCCATGATAGGACATGAAACTACTATGTGAAGTCAAAGGCCTGGAACAGAACTTTATAAGCCAGGCCTTTCGATGAGTATCCTTAAGACAAAGGAAAAGATCAGTGTTTTAAAAGTGAGAGGCTCTAGAGGCAGGAAACAAGTGTAGGACTAGTAGCAACAATGACTCTGGGCTAGGGAAGAGGCTGGGACTCCAGAGGCACTAAGGTAAAAAGAGTCACCAATTTGGGCACAGATTACATGTGAGGGTGAAAGGAAGTGAGCATCCAAGTGAAAACCTACTTCTTGGTTGGAGTGAATGAGTGAAGAATGGAAGAGGAACTAGCTGCATTCTAGGGAAAAGATGGGATGGTGGCGCAGTCAGTGCAAGGAAAGGGCAGAAATCAATATGAACATTTTAAAAGATCAAAGAAAAATCTCGAACTGGGCTGCAAAGTGAGTTCAAAGCCAGCCTGAAATATGTTGCAAGGTCTTGTTTAAAAAAAAAAGAAAAAAGCAATTACACAAAAGAACAAAAGTCAAAATAAGACCATGTAGTTTAAGAAAGCACAAATAGCCTGGCATGGTGGCACATGCCTGTAATCCCAGCACTTGGGAGGCTGAGGCAGGAGGATCAGTGTGAGTTCGAGACCGGCCTGGGTTACAAAAGTGAGCTCAAGGCCAGCCTGAAATGCATAGTGAAACTCTGTCTCAAAAAGACAAAAGAGCCGGGCGTGGTGGCTCACGCCTGTAATCCCAGCACTTGGGAGGCTGAGGCAGGAGGATCTTTGTGAGTTCGAGACCAGCCTGGGCTACAAAAGTGAGCTCAAGGCCAGCCTGAACTGCACAGTGAGACCCTGTCTCAAAAAAAATTAAAAAAAAAAAAAAGACAAAAGAAAAACAAGAAAGCACTAATAACTATTAAGTAAAAATAATGTATCTTTTGTTTATTTTTTATGGTACATCTAGATAGAAGGATATGTAACCTTCTGAACTTTGACCTATGACAAGGGTACATATTGCATATTTGAAAATTAAATAATAAAATGTTCTGATAGCTATAAAACTGAAAGAAAATAATATTCTAAGTCCAGAAGTAAAGATAATAATTTTAGGAGATATAGCACTATAACTGCTACAAGTTTTCTGTATGAGCCAAAACTTGTATACAAAATCAGCTAGTTTTTTTGATATTTACAGCAAAGCATTTATTGAGATGATAAAAAAGTTGATTATAAATAATCGTTAGGGAAAGAAATACTTTAAAGAGGCTAATAAGCAGATTTTAACTTCTATCAAGACCTCTCTTCAACTTTGTTTTCCAATGCCTGCTTCATTAGTCAGTTAGTTCTCTGTGTAAGAGTTTCTCTGACCTCTGGTGCTGGGCTTCCTTTTTTGCCCCCAACCCCATATCCTTCACAATACACATTTACTGAATCAGCTGTTGGGCATTGGGAGGCATCTGCCATCCTTAGCTTCAAGGATCTCAGAATCAGGAACAGAGATGGAAACAAGGAGGGTGGGTGTATTAAATGAGAATGCAAAATTCTGTCTTCTGTATCCTCTCCTACTTATATTTTTCTATAATGCAGTAATTTGTAATGGCTGCATGTCATCCTGAAGATACGGAGCAGTTTACTCATCAAATTCCATAATGTACGGCATTAGTGCTTTTTCAAATTCTTGTTATTACTATGGATAAACACCCACTTCTATGTAGAAAATGCTGTGAGACAGATTCTAAAAAATGGAAAATGAATGAATGATTTAAGGTTTATTGTACACATATGTGGTCCAAGTCCTCTTTCAAGGCATTGTACCCTAATATGTACAACTGTCTAAGGCATTTTTACTAACATGAATATTCTTTCAAAGATTTGCTAATTATATACTGAGAAGAGCTCATTGTTAATAGTATCTTTGATTAATGAGAAGAAACATTTTTCTGGTTATTAACACTTTATGAAGTGTTCATATGCTTTACTTAGCAGTCAACCTATGTCCTGTGTTAGTATTTATATACCCTCATGCCACCATGAGCTAGGTTTTTTTTTTTTTTTTTTTTTTTTTCTTCTTGCTCCCCCTCCTCACTGTCATTGGGTAGATCTGCTTTCCACAACCAATCAGGAAGAGACTATATGAAGTTCATGTGGTATCTAATGGGCAGGCTTGTTTTAAGGTCAAAAGGCAATGAACAAGTGAACAGGCTGAGGAGCTGCCTCCTCCAAATATGACAGTGAGAAGCATTTACCAAGTTGCTGATGCTGTTACTAGAACTCAGTTTTCCTAGGCTAAGAGTTCAAAAGTAAAATTTGTTTTTTAGAAGTAGACTGCCAGAATTAGCTTGGGAAGCAATGCTGTCACACAGGATGTTCTGGATAGGCGGTGTGTGGACAGGACATTTAGTTAGGCTTTTCAAGTGTACTCTTACTTTAATCAGCCCCAAGTCCTACCACCTCTTCTGCTAGGACATATTTACAGCCTTACTGGGACTCTTGGAAGCAGATTCCATGAACCCCTCCCTCCTGGGTAGGCAGAGGGATTCCTCCACCCTGCTTCACCCATGAACGCCATCTGTTCTGTCTTCTAGAACCTGGAAAGGTTCTGCTTTGCTGATGGTCACTCCATCTGTTCCCATTCTTAGTGTTCTTGCAGATTTACAAATTTCTGTCTGTAAATTCTTTTTTTTTTTCTGTTATTTCACAGGAAGGTGGGGATAAAGGGAAACAGTCACTTGAGTTGAGTCTACTGGCTTTCACCACAGACTTGAATTAAAATCCTGACTTGAATCGGAACTCCCAAATAACTTAAATTTAGAATATGGAAAAGTTCAAAGACAGTAAAATTATCCTGCACTTTGAAGAATACCATTATTCAATGTCAACTTTTAAGGGTAAGTTAATTTCCTGGAATGGATAACCTAAGGATAATAAATAAAGACTAAATTTTAAGATTGGGCAACATCTGCCATAAAGAGGAGTGGGAATAAAGATACTGGGAGACACAAATGGAGATCATGGTCTTCTTTACAGGGAAGGGCTACAATGACTTTTTAAAATCTCAAACTGTTTTTTCCAAAGTTTTGGAGCAAAATGGCAAACACTCAAAATTTCTATGATCAATGAAATTGATCAATCACAGCCTCCAAAATTACATATCTGCATTATTTTTACAAACCAGGAATTTAAAACCAAGGCTAACTTTATGGAGAGAAAGATCCCTTTGTGCCAATTTACTAGGGTCCTTCTACTATTCCTCTGCAGAATTTTCAATGAAAAAGCAGTTAACTTCTTTTGGAGCAGGAAGAAGAATATGAAGTAGTAAATTTAAGAATTCTAGCGCCAGGGAAATAGCTCAGTGGAATAAGTGCTTGCCTGGCAAGCACAAGGTCCTGAGTTCAATCCCTGATGCTGAAAGAAAAAAAAGGGAAACAAAAATTTTGGGCTAGGGAAATAGCTCCTCGGCACAAGTACCTGCCTGGCAAGTGCTAGATCATGAGTTCAAACACTGGTCCCACCAAAAAAAAAAAAAAAAAAAGAATTCTAATTTGCTACACCTAACCCTTCACACCCATTCACATCAATTCAGTAAAAGGAACATCTTGGTAGGCACAGTAAGATGCTCACTGGAAACTTGCAGTAGTGGTATGTGCCTATACAGTAATCCCAATCACTCAAGAGGCCAAGGCAGAAGGACTGGTACGTGCTTGAGTTCAGACTGGGCAATCTGGCAATACTCTCTCTCAAATAAAAAGGCCTGAGTCCCCTGTGGCTCTACCAGTGGACTTATCTAACATGCCTGCGGTCATGGGGTCAATTTTTAGAAAATGTTTATAGTACAGGAAGACACTGAAAATGTCACTTGAATTCTGAATTTATTACAGGCTCATCTCCAAGAGCTCCCTTGCTTACCATTGTACTCCTCATCCCCTCATTTGTATTAATGTCCCACTACTTGTAGAACCTAAGTTTCTTTTCACAATACTTTTTCATGATTTTAAAAATACCATGAACATCTTATATAACTTGGAGAGAAAAGGGAGAAATATCCCTTCCTTGGACCTAAAACTCAATATTAATATCACACACTTTCATCCTTTTTTAAGGATCCATCAATTACAAAGCATTCAACTAACTGTATGGTTCAGGAAGCTGGTAGGAAAATTCCAAGGAAAGCCAGAAAAAAACAAAAAAAAAAACTGAGAGATTGAAATAAAATCATAATGCCTGGGTACATTAACTTTGGAAAATAATTGCCATTTATTAAGCATTTGTGTCAGACATTTCAAAAACTATCTTGCAAACTCTCAACAAAAGAACTTTTTATCTATTATTACATTCCTAGGTAAGAAAATTAAACCAGATGAAGCTTTAAAACACTGTGCCCAAGGGGCTGTGTCTCAGGGGTACAGCATTTGCCAAGCTTGCACATGGTTCTATGCTCAGCATCAAACTGAGGAAAATAAAGCAAAAGACCAAGTTCTCCAGGTCACACTGCTTATATAAAACAACAGCAACGTGAACCCTCAAAACCAGCTCTAAATGTTGACCATCTCTTAATCTCTTACTGGGGCTGTGGAAGAATAATCAGTGAGAACTGATGTAGCATAAAGATAGGAGCCCCGTTTAAGAGTCAATTTCTTTTAAATATAAAAAATGAATTCTCAGGGGTAGCTGAGGAAAGCTACTGAAGACATTTTTTAAATCAGTAGTATTAAACCAGAAATCATCACACCAAAAACTATTAAAGTATCATTTATTAATATAGAAATTTCATAAAACACCAACACTTGGATCTTGTTTCTCAGTATTCTTCACAGTTTAATGTTTTATTTTAGAAACACAACTGCTTAATATTAGAAATGCTATAAAAACACTTAGCCACACATGGTGGTACACACATGTAATTCCAGAACTCAGGAAGCTGAGGCAAGAGGATTGCCATCGATTCAAGGCCAGCTGGGCTTCATTGTGAGTTCAAGGCCAGCCTGAAATACATAGCAAGACCCTGTCTCAAAAAACAGCAGCAGCAGCAGCAGCAGCAGCAACAGCAGCAACAAAACCCTATAAAACAAAAAGGAAGAGACATTTCCCCTATTTTCTCTCCAATCTCAATTGCATGATTAGGGAAGATAAAAGAAAAGGCATTAGGCAAAACTCAGTATCAGTTTCGGTATACGATTCTTAGCTAACTACTAGCAGCTGTCACTGTAAGTATATGACTGTATTTCTAATGAAACACTTTACAAATGTGAGGTCCATTTTTGTACAGAAGCCACACAAAACCTCTGTGTATTTATACAACTAAAGCAAACATTTAATTTTTAAGGAATGCCAATCAGGGAGAACGTGACAGTGAAGTGTCTTTTCTGAATATGGGTACAGCATTCTTTTATGCAGTTGTCAATGAACTAAAAAAAACTGCTCTAATTTTGGGCCTATGCAGAGCTCCTTTGCCCTGAGAGTCTACAGCACAGGATAATAAGAAAACCAGACCACACACATTAATGCAAAAGAAGGGAGACAGCTGTTGTACAAAGAAATACCCCCTATTTTCTCTGGGCTACATCAAAACTATGAACCCTTTGGGTGACTTGAGTGTTAATCATTACCGCTGAGTTAATAATGAATCATGGCCTGCTTAATACTGTTAATTCCCTTTCTCACTTGAAAGGCATGATCATATTACTAATTTCCATCAGTTTTTTGAAAATAGCAGTTAATGTTTAGAATTTTTACTTTCACTAACTCGGTATGCTAATATCTGCAATCTGAGCAACTACATTATGAAGGCAGCAATGTGCAATACAAAATAACATGGTTGAATACTTCTGATCTTTCTCTCTAAATGTGCAGCATTTCTACTGTTTTATCACTTTTATTATACTCTTTAAAATAATGAAGTTAAAAGGTCAAGAAAAAATTATTAAGGTTTATTGCAACCAAGTATTAATGCTCATTTGTCTAATCTTGAAAACCATATGCATTATTTGTATGTTACTGTTTCTGTCTTTGGCTTTGCTATTTGCTTTTGCTTTTATTCTTTAAAATAAAATTAAATTTAAGAAAAAGAAAAGCAAAAGTGTATTTCAAGTGGGCAAAATCCTAAAGTTATAGAAAAGATAATATGAAGTTATAAACAAGAAAAAAAAAGACTCAGAAATATCCTGAAAATTACAAAAACATCTTGTAGCACCTAGATTTTCCTTTTTAAGATTTAGAATAAATTATTTTTTCTTTTTGAGACAGGGTCTCATTATGCAGTTCAGGCTGGCCTTGCACTCACTTTTGTAGCCCAAGCTGGTCTTGAACTTGCACTGATCTGCCTGCCTCAGCCTCCCGAGCACTGCGATTACAGGCATGCACCACCATGTCCGACAATATTAAAAATTTTAAATGACTGGAACTTATAAATTCATAAAATCAAAGTTATAGTTTATGACTGACTATACCCAAAGCAAACTGGTCTATATAAAAGTCATTCCCTTAAAAAAGAATCTTCCTGTGGGTTGGTACTCTCAAAGGTGTCCTTAAGCCAAGAGTACTACTCTGAATCATCTCAGGCCCTCTTTTCCTACAATGTATTTACCCAGAATCCATTCACAGAGATTCTGATTCACTGGCCTAGGATAGTGTATGTGGCTAGATTCTCCTAGTTCACATCTCTGATTAAGAGCCATCACTGAAGCTGGACATTACTGACACATACTTGTAATTCCAGTGTTTGGGAGGCTGAGACAGGAGGACGACCTGTTTGAGGCTACTGTGGGCTATGTAGTGAGTTTAAGGCTAGCCTGGACTACAAAGTGGGGCCCTGCCTCAAAACAAAATAAAACTTAAAATAAGCCATACCAAAACAGAAATTCCAAAAAGAACCATTGCTGCAGAATGGGGTAGAGTTCAGTGGCCTATAGTGTATAAGACCCTGGGTCTGATCCCTAATGCCAAAACAAAACTCCCAAAACCAACACTGTGCAACTATAAAGTTAAACCATATGAAATTATCAATCTGAGTCTTTTTATTATGCACACACACACACACCCTAGCAACTGCCTATAGTTCATCTAATAGGAAATAGGGAGGGAATAAAATCAGTTAACATTTAGTGAACCTACTGTAATTGTCTCTTGGTATTATATACTTAGACTTGGCACGGAGAGGTGAGAGGGACAGAGAAGCACCTAAGAAGAGCAGTCAGGGATGTCACAGCACTAATGACTTAATGTCTGGGAGAAAGACAACTGGGAGCAGAGATACATTATAGATGGTTACAGATGGCAGAAGAGATCAGAGAACATTCATTTAAGATAAGACCCACACTGAGCAAAGGATTAGCTCTTCCCAGTCGTTTCCAATATGTCTAATCGCAATAGGAATAGCAAGAGTAGAAGCATGTTTTATTCCTCTGCTCAGGACTGAGAAAAGGGAGTAAAGTGCTCTGTCTTTAATGGGTTTGGTAGGAAGTGCCATAACTCAACAATGATCTAGTATCACATGAGCTGGACAGCAGGCCCAGGAATCTCCAGACTTTTAAAGCTTTATCACAGCCAACCATACACTTGAAATTCAAACAAGCTGCTGCAAGGAAAATTGTACCATATTATTTTAGGCTTTTAGAGCTCAACTAACACATAGCATAGTGTGATGTCCAATGGAAGGTTATGGCCCCACTGGCTTTTCTTAAGAGATCTCCTCTAATATAACCTTTTCAGCATACTTTTCTACCCCATCCAATTTTACCACATAAAAAGATATTAACAAGTCTCCCTTGTCCCTTCTCTTCCTTTATTGTGGCACCAAGGATTGAGTCCAGGACCTCAGGCATGCTAAGACAAGTACTCTACCACTGAGACAAATTCCATTTTAAAAATTTTATTTTGCTAAATTGCCCAGGCTGGCCTTGAACACCTGGCATTTCTCCTGCTTCAGCCTCATGAGCAGCCTGGATTACAGCTGTGTGCAAACACACCAAGATCTCATTCAATTTTGCCTAGAAGACTGCACTACAAGATTTTTTGAAAGTAAATATAATGAAACTGAAGAACAAGAGAAGGAAGGCTTAAAATAATCTAAAACTTTTATCTTTCACATAAGGAAATAAAAGTTCCAGAAAACTGAAGTCACTTGCAAGAAGTTCCATAGAGCTGTGGAGGAATTAAAACTGGAACTGACCCACGATTGTATGAGTTTCAAGAGATGGGTTGAGTAGATTTGTTTTACTTCATATTGGTACTGTACTGGGCTTCCAGGCATTGGCCTGCCATACTACAGGACTGAGTTTCCTTGAGCCTAACTTCCTGTGGGGCTGGCCACAATGGTCCTAGTAGTTTCAAGTTATGGCAGGTATCCAGAGCCATAGTCTTGGCTGCAAAGTAAGTGATACATGAGGACAGACACCTGTTTCAGGAGACTAACAACAAAGCCTTCTAATTTCCAGATGATTGGCTGCAGTTCATAAACCTTTGTTTCTTTTTAGTGCTTACTGCTGTCATGACTCAATAGTGGCTTCACAACTAATCCCAAATCAGTAAGCCCTGACTCTACATCTTTGTAAGGATGACAACTAAAACGTTAAAGCTCTTCTATGTTACTTAGAGACAGCAAATTGAACAACTGCAGGATGAATGGGCTTTGGCCTAAACTTGAGAAAGACTTGAAAGCAAGAAAATTCATATAGTTCTCAATTTTGAATTACTAGTTATATTTTAATTGATATGACAGAACTATAATGAGAATAAATATAGTAGAACAGAGGTTTTGACTCTGATGCTGCAAAAGCCTACATACTAACTAAATACCAAAGCAACTACAAAGCCCTTTAGAGGAATACTGCCTGTGTTTTTAATGTAAGCTAAATTTATTACAATAAAAAGTGAAATGCTTTTAACACAACGTGCTAAAATTCTTCAGACTGCATATCGCTTGTATATTAAAATTTCAATCCCTTAATGCTCTCCTTTGCGATCCAATTCTGTTCATTTCATTTTCACTCTCTACCTCTTAAACCTTATACTATTGATTTTGAGGCACGCTGCCATTTCTACTAATGAAATACCTGTGGGCAATGTGGGGACATATAACTTAAGTGACACTTAGTAGGTGAACAATGGTACCAAGAAAGGTAAACAGTTTGATGTGATCTAACTGGAGTAAAGAAACAGAAAAGGTTTACTTGATGTTAGACAGAGGGAGAACAGGATGGAAAAGGAATTAAGATGTGTACATGTGCCAGCTCCCCACAATGAATGGAATAACTGTGTATTGCACACATATACTAATAAAAATAAGTTAGAAAACATGCAAAAAGTTTTCTCAGCCACTGAAGAGCCTGTGTAAATTTTAGAACTGTAACTATAAGCGATTTTTTTGAGGTATCACTTAGAATAAACTGCACATATTTAAAAGTCTGTCCCTTAGGAATTTCCCCTTGGCCCAAATCCTCCCTCCCCAAATACCAATCTGATTTATGTGACAATAGGTTAGTCAGCATTATCTGCAACTAAGTAAAAATGAAACTATGCAAAATATACTGGTTCTTTTATATTGATTTCTCTTAAACATTTAAAGTTTATTTTTAACCAACAGATAATCAAATGAAGTACTGTTTTATCTGGCTTCTTTATCCAGCATAACTCTAAAGCTCATTACTATTGTCTGTAACAATGGTTCACTTCCTTTTTTTGCTGAGTAGTATTCCATGGCAGAGACACACTGCAACTCATTTCCTGTAGATCTAGAGGTAAAAGTCAATGCAGTAAAGAAAGGACAACATTTTACAAAAATTATACTGGAACAATTAAACATCCATATGTTAAAAAAAAAAAAAAACCCCTTAGATTCATACCTTATACAGTATTAAAAATTAGCTCAAAATGGACCATTTTAAGGTAAAATCTAAAACTATAAACACTCTAGAAGTGGACTGGCGAGATAGCCCTGCGGTCTAGAGTGCTGCTTAAGCAACCACAGGGACTGCAGTTCAATTCCTGGTACCACATGCTTCTCCAGCCCCACCCCTAGGGCAGGCTGAGTCAGCCATAACATAAATAAAGTTTAAAAAAATAAATAAAAATAACACTCTAGAAAAAAGCATAGAATTAGGCAGGTTACCTTGAATTAGGTAGTGAGTTTTTAAATTCAACATCAAAAGCAAAATCTTTAAAAGATCAAACAGACAAACTGGAATTCATCAAAATTTAAGCCTTCTGTTCTCAAAAATACAGTTTAAAAAAATGAAAGGATAAGCACAGACTGGGAGATAATTTTTGGAACTTAAGGCTAAAATTACTGAGCAAAAGACAAAAATAGGCAGATTTTGGCTCTCTAGCAGGATCTTTTTGATTACTTAAAATGTCAAAAACAGAATAAACTGTAAGCTTCTATCAAAGAACTGACGTAGAGAAAGGGATTTGGAGATGAGACTGATTAAATTCCTTTTTAATCTGGAGAACTGAAGGGAAAAATGAAAACAGAACTTTTGTAAATCAAGAGAAGAAAGGTTAAAGGAAGATTAGATAACTAAGATATATTATGTACATGTACAAACTCCTGATGATGAAAATTATGTATGACACACATGTACTAAAAAATTCCTTTTTATTCTATATGCAAATTACAGTAATTTCTAAGATGACCAACTTAATGCATATTTGCTGTAACAGTAGTCAATGATAAAAGAAACAAGTTTGTGCCTGATTTGCATAACTCAATCAAAATGTTAATTAAATACCTTTCCCTAGTAGGTGAGGTGAATGTACCCACAGGAAAAGAGAATTAATACAGAACCTCTTTGGTGCAGCAGTACCTGCCTTCTGATTGCTCTGTGGTTCCTAAGTGGTTCGAAACATTCCAGACAGTTTCTGTCAGTCCTCTTCACATCACTGACTATTAGGAGCTTTTCTACTGTTTTCTACTGACCTAAAGAGTTGTCCTCTTTCATTCTGTAATCCCTGCACCTCGTATTTACAAACAGCTAGTGCATACATACACATATGAAACAGAAATCCAACTCTAGAAGTTGACTTTGGAGAACTGTTAATCAGTGTTGGTAAAACTGAGTCACCCTCCTCTCCCAGGAAGACTAGGAGCCCTATTTAATAACTCCCGACTGAGGGGAAGGTAGTCAACAAAGCAGATGATTTCAACTACTATCACATTTGATAGTTATGTTGTATACTTGAAATTACAAAATGGCCTAGTATTAAAAACAAATGAAACAGCAATCAGAATTTAAGAGACTAATGTGCAACTGACACCCCTAAACAAAATGAAACTGTCACAGATAATCGGGCGGGGTGAACTGACATTTCATGCAATTTTCTTAGCAGATACTACAAGTACATCAATGGTATATGATGTGACTGTAAAGAAATTCAGTCTTCTGATAAGATAGTTATTAAAATCACTAAGTGTGGGGGCATTAGAATTACTATATCCTGCTTATCTGTCTTCCAATTTTGCCATGTATGTTAATTTTGCAAGCAGAAAAAAAAAATTATTAAAAGAAAAACATTTATAATGTTTGTTAGAATTAAACTGCCAGAAATTGTTACTCTTGATATTGATGGCAACATTGGTTACAGGCCAAAGCTGGATGTACACAATATTTTAGTGGTTCAGTAGAAACCGGAGCAGGTCAATGTGGGAATCACTCCTAAGTGGATTCCACCAATGACCCCTGTCTCCTGCTAATTATGCCATGTGTGGGCTTGTATGTTTTCCTAGGCTGATCTATGCAGCCAACGTAACAGCAGAAATGATGGGATGACATTTTCAGAACTAGATACTTACAAATGACTCAGCTCTCCCCTACCTTCATACGGAGGAGACAGTTTTGTGGGCAGTTCTAGGGAGAGGCCTATAGAACAAGGATTTAAATGTCCTGCTGATAGGCATGGGACTGAGCAAGGAAGCAGACTCTGGATATAGCCAAGTCTCAGAGGACGACAGCCTAGTAAAATATGGGCCAAAACCACGCAGCTAAGCTGCTCCCAGCACTGACCACAGAAATTGTGAGATGAATGTTTGTCTTAAGCAATTAATTTATAACACAATAGTGGATAATAATATAGGTAGTTACAAATTGGGAGAGTAAGCACCCATTTTAGGAAAAGGCATCTGGGCTGCAAATCATTTTGCTTTAAATCTGAGGTTCAGGTTTGCGATCTAATTTGATCAAAACCAGAAATGATATCTAAATACCTTCTTTAAAATACTTAGTTTTTCAGATTTTCTACTTTTTTGCCTCTCACACTCATATTTCACCATATCTTCTTTAGTTACTGTAAATCTAGGGCCAGCAAACTCTCTGTGCATATGATAGCCATTTTTGAAGCACCTTTCTAATCGTGTTGTTGTAGTCCAAAAGCAGCCATAGACACCACCTAAAAATGAGTGTGGTTATGTACCAATAAAATTGTATCTTAAAATCAGGCAGAGGGCTGGCAAAATAGCTTAGCAGACTAAAGTGCCTGCTTTGGCAAGCATAGCAACCAGGGTTCAATCCCTGATCTTGCATGCCATGCTGGTCCTGTCCCTGGGGTATGCTAAGCCAGTAACTGAAAAAAACCAATCGTTTGTCAGACCTACTTCCATCTCTTGAGCTCACTGCCTCAAATTTTGCTCCTCTCATTCGCTGTCCCAAGCCTACACACCAGCTCTTGTGAAGTTACCAACACCTCCATACTGCTAATGCAATGGGTCAATTTTCAATCTTTGTTTCATGAATTTTTTGGTAGCAATTGATTCAGACGATCATTCTGATTCTTCAAACATTCTCTTTGTTTGATTTCTAGGGCATCACAATGAACCAGTTTTATTTTCTCATCAACCTCTCAGGTTGCTCCTTTCGTATTCTCACTTGAAACATTGACAGACCCAACACACATTAGCTTAGACCTCTTTTTTCCCTAACTATACCCATACTTGGGTGATGAACAGTTGAGTGAAGTTTGATTAGGTGATGGTGCTCAGAGTGTTGAGCAGTAAGGAAAGTGGCAGGAGTGCTGGAGGGCACTGGGTGTGAGAATTTCAGTGCTGTGCTGAATGTGGGACACCTCGAGTAGGGTTTTCCAGAGGATGACTCATGCATGAGAGGTGGCGGGGCAGTCAGGTCTGCTGCACCCATTGGGCATGACCCGTCCTATAACCCATGCTGTTATAATGGGATGTAGGAGGTGCAGTTCACAGATGTGAAGCTTCAGGGCTCTCCAAGAGAAGACAGATCACTACAGATCCTGCCAGAGCGTCTTACACAAAGCCACCTCCATGCGGGGCCAGGAGTCTCTGCCTTACTTATCTCTGCCTTGGGTTGTAGGCCAGACTAGGAGGTTGGCACAGGGGCATTGCCCAGGTTTAGGCTGTGGAGGGGAGTGGTTCTTCAGTTACAGCTGTACTGCGTATATTAAAGGTCTATATCCTTTGTGCAAGTGTGAGCGTGCACACACACAAAACCAAATACACACACACACGAATTTACATCAGAAGCTAAGGATACATTTCCTACTAGAAAAAAATATGCTCATAAATAAACAATACTTAGTTATCTTTCTCAATATAAACTAAGACATTCCTCTTTTAAGAAAATGAAACTATAACT
Source organism: Myocastor coypus (assembly GCA_004027025.1). NCBI lineage: Eukaryota > Metazoa > Chordata > Mammalia > Rodentia > Myocastoridae > Myocastor > Myocastor coypus. Next base: position 9,373 of record PVJA010033308.1, on the reverse strand, counting down.
TATAGATGAATACATTTTTATTCCAATATTATATAGTACTTACCAGTAACTTATAAGACAGACATTAGACAGATGAAAACTACCAAGACCACCAAAGGAGTGTGTATCTTGCTATCAAATTCAGTGCAGTATAAAACAGTCAGCGGAGTGAGATATGAATAGAGTTCATGTGTTTCCAGCTGCTACTGCTCCTATCTACATGGATATTCACAGACAACTCAAACTTAAAATAATTAAGCAATGGGGCTGGGGAGATAGCTCCGAGGCCCAAGTGCCGGCTGGGCAAGTGCAAGGTTGTGAGTTCGAACCCTGGTCCCACAAAAAAAAAAAAAAAAAAAAGCAAGCATCCCATTTCCTACAAGACCTATTTCAGTGGATCAGGTCACTCTTCCCTTAGGCTCAAGTACCCACATCAGAAGACTGAGTCACCTTTGGTGTCCCTGACCTGTGCACTAATGTGTAGTCCTATATGTTACAGTTCCTTATTTCAAATCCAGCTCCCCTTTTCAGTGCTCCTGACTCAATTCAGGACACCAACACATCAGCCTGTGTTATTCTAAGAGTGGTATCATCCCAGCAGAATCTGCTTCTAAGATGTTTTGGTCATGTGGCTGCTGAGCTGCTTAAACGTCTCTACAATGTGACAGCTGTCTTCCTTAAGAATGAATGATCCATGACTGCAAGGCAGAAGCTACACTGTCTCTTATATACTGGCCTTCGAAGGTACCCAGTGCCACTTGGTTCCACAGGTCAGCATTATTCCTTGGAGAGCAGCTATATATTGATGTGAACACTAAGAGGCACTAGACCTCTGAGGGCAGCTAGCGGTCTGGCTACCACAAAGAGCTAAACATGAAACACTGAGCACACTTAACAAAGATCCAAATAAGGAGTAGGGTCATGTTTATGAACAGAACACTTACTACTGTAAAACTGTCAACCCTCCCCAAACTTATCTATAAATCTTCAAATTTATCTATAGATTTAACAAGACACAATAAAAATTTCAGTAGGAATTTTTTTTTGAAAGGGCTAAGTTGATTTTAAAGTGAAGAATGACTAAAGCTCAAAACACCCAAGACAATAATGAGTATTAGCCAGGTGTGGTGGCACACACCTGTAATCCCAGAACTGGGAGGCTGAGGCAGGAGGATTGATGGGAGTTCGAGACCAGCCTGGGCTATAAAAGTGAGCCCAAGGCCAGCCTGAGCTGCATAGCGAGACCCTGTCTCAAAAAGACCGAAAAAAAAAAAAAAAAAGTATTATCAAACCATGTAGAAGTGAACAACTAGGCCACCTGCATTTGTCAAGTTTTATCTACAAAGTTTTAGCAAGACCCAGCCACTCCATACTGTTTTCATACATTCTATACCTACTTATCTTAGGTGCTTTATTTATTGCTAAGACAAAATACCTGACACCCAACTTTAAAGGGAGAAAGGTTCTTTTATTTCTGAGAGGTTTCAGTCCATAACTGGCTGGCTCCAAGGCAGGGGGACAACAGTTCATGGTGGCAGAAGACAGTAAAAGCAACAAGAGAAATCTCTTTCTGTCCCTTATATTGTATACAGTCTACCTGGCTTAGGGCAGTCCCAATCTAACCAGTAGACTGATCCAGCAAATACATACTTGTAATCATAACACCAAATTAGGAAATAATCATATTCCGGATTCAGCCACCTCCAGGAAAACCTTATGGTTGTATGAGGCTTTGCAGCTCATCTGGACACATATCATAACACTACTTTCTTGTTTTAAAAGCTGAAACAAATAGTTGTGACAGAGATCATCTGTCCTGCAAAGCCTAACATATTTTCTATTTGGCCTTTTAGAAAAATGTGTGCTGATCCTCTTCTATTATATGACTTATTAGAAAGTTACAGTAATTAAGAGTTTGGTATAAATAAATGGGCAGACCAGGAATTGAAAGCATTTTGCTGCAAACGTAAATATGTAAAGCATATCCTTTTTAAAAATTAATGCTACTTGAACACAAAATGGAGATATATCTAACTTGATTAAAATCTTCCAGTTTCACTGGATTTTGAACACATTTATTAAAAATACAAAACAAAAAATAGCACATTTTCATGAGCAGGTATGGTCTGATCGGAAGGAAAATAAAAATTATCAGGCCAAATTCCATCAAAAATCTGTGCTTAGTTGTTCAATGGAATTGAAAACTTTCATTAGTAAGAAAACTAGTCAATAACATAATTCTCTGGATTTAATCTCTATATATTTATGTTGAATTCATTCAACTATTATAGCCATTAAAATATAAAATAGACTGGGGCCTGGCAGGATGGCTCAGCAATCTAAAGGGCTTACTTAGGAAAGCTTAGGCGGCTGCAGGGACCGCGGTTTGATACCCAGCACCATAGTGCTGCGCCAGCCCTGCCCTTAGGGCAGGCTGAGCCAGCCATAAAAATAAACAAAAAAAAAAAGTTGTGAGGTAAGAAAAAAAAAAAAAAAAAAAAAAAAAAAAAAAAAAAAAAAAAAAAAAAAAAAAATAAAAAGAAAAAAAAAAAAAAAAAAAAAAAAAAAAAAAGACTATCTAAAACCAGGACTTTCAATCAGTGTATCACAAAGAGTTATTTAACCTTGATTAGTAGGAATCTATGTAAACAAAAATTTGGCTTTATTATTTTAAAGATTTTAACTTCATGTTCTACTGTATTTCCAGCACCTATAAAGTGACCTAGTTATTTATATAAAGGAACCAAGAGTTTTAAAAGTTGTAACAAAGGATATTCAAATACAGTACATTATTCTCATTAAACAACTTTGTTTTCATTTATGGATTTGGTATAGGGTCTCACTATGCAGCTCAGACTCACAGTGATCCTCCTGCTTTTAGCCTCCCTGGTGGTAGGATTACAGGCGTGTGCCACCACGCCTGGACTCAGTCCCTGGCTCAACGCACCCTGGGAGCAGGACCTGCATGTCATGTGGACTGAGGATTGAACCCTGGTCCTTGCACTTGCCAAAGCAGACACTTAGTCTGCTGAGCTATCTTGCCGGCCCTAAACAATATTTTTAAATTAACAATTTTTTTTTTTTTTTTTTAGGCTGGGTCTCACTACGTAGCCTGGCCTCAAACTTATGACAATCTTTCTGCCTCAGCCTCCTGAGTGCTGGAATTACAGGTATGTATCACCATGCCTCACTACAGTTTTTCGCCAGCAGTGTATGTCTATGATCCCAGCACTCAGGAGGATGGAGTAGGAGAATCACATGTTCAAACCCAATTTTGGCAACTTCTCAACTTAGTGAGACTTTGTCTCAAAATAAAAATACAAAAATAGGGCTGAGGCTACATAGTTTAGTGTGAAGGCCCCAACTTCAATCCCTAGTATTAACTTTAAATGTTTTGAGTTTTATAAATATATAACCTGTTATTATTTCCTAATTTATACTTGATGGCTTAGAAGGGACATGATATAACTGCACAGCAGCACATGGGTATGAATGAAAAGTAAATATACACATGGAAAGCTCTGGAGTTAAGGATCAAGAATGGCAGCTCTGTCGAACAGTTATTCAAAGTAACTTGGTTCATTTCTGGCAGAGAACAAACTTAAGACACTTGGAGACTTTCATAGAGGAATATACTTGACAGAGTAATTTTGTATCTGATCAACCAAACAAAAAAGTGGGTTTGTTTTATGTATTTTTAACATTTTACCCTTATAATAATTCATTTGTATTGTATTTTACAATGCTTTTGAAATGTAAGAATAAAGACAATTTAAGAAGCATTGCTATAGGGTTGTCTGTCTAAAGGCAGATCACACTGTGATCTGTCTCCAGCCTCCTGCCCGTCTCCTGTGAGGCTCCTTTTGCTTCTCCCACTGCATAGAACATCCATAGCCCTGACACCCAACATCCAATGCAACTTAATGCATCTACTTTGTCAAACTCCTCATAGAAATTGTTCATCATTCCTTTTGCGTACTGTCCTTTTCTATGTCTAGCATAGTTCTTGACCCACAGAAAGAGTTTTTATCATTTAAAAAATATTTTATTAAACAAGACCTGGACTCATATCACCACATCATACTGTTTCAACCAAAAGAGTCCAAGCTTCTTTTCTAAATTTTACTGACAATAAATGAACATCTATTAGCTTCAAATGTTAAGAGTACATACTACAGTTTCTAGAACAACAAACCCTAAATAATAATCCTTTCTCTCTTTTTCATTTTGTTTAGGAGGCTACAACTGCCAGCACATTCCAGATTGGAAGTGAAGAAAAACATGTTGGCAACAACTTTCATCTCAAAATTACCTGGATGCGATTGAGTAAAAGGGAACACCGTTCCTGAGACTAGGCATGGTGGTGCATGCCTGGAATCCCAGAATTTGGGAGGCTGAAAACAGGAGCGTCACTACATAGAGTCCAATCTACATAGTGAGACCCTGTAGACCTTGTACTAAATATATAAAAATAATAAAAAAAGAAATAAATAAAAAAGAAATCAACCTGGTGAGCCTATGGGGAAAAAGGAACTCTTCACATTGCTGTGAGAATGTAAACTAGCACAACCATTATAGAAATCAGTGTACAGATTCCTTAAAAACTAAAAATAGAAATTCCATCTGACTCAGCTATTTCCCTTCTAGATTTCTTCTAAAAAGAGTTAAAGTCACCACATTACAGTAATACATGCATATCCACATTTACAGCAGCATGATTTCCAATAGCTAAATCTTGCAAGTAGCCAATGTGCCCATAAACAGATGAGTGGATATAGAAACTGTGGTATTTATACACAAGGGAGTATTAATCTTCCACAAAGAAGGATAAAGTATGCTATGGCTAGTATCTAGATGCCCCCCACCCAGCTTCATGTGGTCACAGGTGGGGTTTCCAGAGTGTATGACACAGGAATTGATTCCTGTGCAATACTGGGATCGAGGGAACCAGAGTTAAGGGTGTGAGTGCTACCCATCCTAAGTAACCTGAATAAAATTAAGGGACAGAAAGAAACGCGATGGTCCCTTGCTTGTTTTGCTACCTTGTGCCTGCCATGAACTATTTCTCCTCTGTGATGTCTGTATGCCATGCCACCCTGCCTTGGAGACAGGCAATTATGGACTGAAACCACTAGAAACTGTCAGCTATAATAAACCTTTACTCCCTTAGCTTTATATCTTGGGTATTCTATCTCAGCAATGAGAAAAGTAAATAAAACAACGACAGTCATTCCTAGGAAGTTGGTTGTACTTTGAGACCATAATTTTCTGTGGGATAAATCACAAGCACAAGCTTAAATATTGCATCGTTTCTCTTACATGAGAAACTTAAAATATAAATACAGGGCAGGATAAAAGATAGATAATAGGGAGTAGGGAGATCTTTTTCAAATGTGAAAGGGACTAAGAGGTAGAGGGGGAAAAGAAGTAAGAGAAAAGGGATACAAGAGAAAAAAAATGGAAGCAGCTTCTACAAATAGAGAAGGAGACAGGGTTGGAGGGAACACGAGGGGAAGAGGAGAGGAGGATGGAAAAAAGGATTGGTATGTTTTGAACATGTGCAAACTCCCCACAAATGTGACCATTGTACTACAAATATTTTCTAGTCAAAAACATAAAAAAGAAACAATAAAGAGTAATACAAGGGGCTGGGGAGATAGCTCAGTAGAATGATCATGAGCCTGGCAAGTGCTAGGGCCTGAGTTCAACCCCTGGTTCTACGAAGAAAAAAAAAAAAAAAAAAAAGAATGGTAATACACAAGTAGAATCTGGGTTTGTTAAGATTTTACATCTCATATTCCATACATGAAACAAAACTTTTTTTCAGGACCTTGTACTTATTCCACTGAGCTGTTTTAAACATGAAATTACTAAAATCTCACTAACAACACAGGTAAATTTACCATTTCATAATCTGAATGGCAGCAATTCTCTGACAAGGCTAACTTCTAGGATTTAATTGATTTTTAAAAACCCACCATGTATATTCTGTACTGCATTTTTATCTAATCTTTTTGGCTGAAAAAAATTATTTATATCTATGATTTAAGTAAGTAATCAAGCTGAGTGTGGCAGCACATACCTGTAATCCCAGCACTCTGGAGGCTGAGGCAGGAGGATCATGGCAGGTTCAAGACCAGCCTTGGCTACATAGCGAATTCAAGGCCAGCCTGAACTATACTGTGAGCTCTATCACAAACAAAACCATTCAGGGGAGGTTTTGCAGGAAAATGAGATGAAAGATGCTGGGGAAATAGCTTAGTGGTCTAAGTGCCTTCCTGGCAAGTGCAAGGACCTCGGTTTGATCCCCAGTACAACATGCTGTGCCTACTATACCGGTTACCCAATATGGGCATGCTGGTATATGTATGTAATCCCAGCACTGGAGAAGTTGAGACAGGGGGATCATTATGAGTCTGAGCTGCATAGTAAAACCCTGTACCAAATAAATAAATAAATAAATAAATAAATAAATAAAATGTAAAACAAAAGGATGCAGTAAAGCATTTCTTAAGTAATACAATCCCATTCTTTTACTTCCCCATCTAAAAGAAAAGCATCTGTTAACCAGATGGTTTAAAAATATGCATTCATAAACATTTTAACATAAAAAAAACTGTAACATGTTTGCTAAATATTCTCTTAAATACTGAAGGAACTGGTAGAAGAAGAAATGGACCAAGATGTGCTGTGATACACGGCAAGTTGAGTTGGGATGAAACAACAGGTTCAAGAAAGAAAACCCTTGGTAATTCAACCAAATTATAAGAAATGACATACTGCCTCTCAAAATAATCATTGGTGGTGTTACAGCTTGTGTTCAGGGGGCCCCCTAGAGTTTCATGTCATCATAGGTGGAGATTTTCAGAGGTGGTCAGATCCAGAGTATGTGATGCTGGTGTTAAGGGTGTGTCAGTACTACATCAGCTCAGTTCACTGAATAGTTTGGCGCTGCCTTAATCCCAGTAGCCTAGATACAATATAAAGGGGGCAGAAAGAAACTGCTAAGCTTCCTTGCTTGCTTGCTTTTGCTGTTTTCTCCTTGCCATGAACTGTGAGGCCCTTCTGCCAAACCACCCTGCCTTGGAGCCAGCCAATTATGGACTAAACCTCTACAACTGTGAGCCATAAGCTTTTCCTCTTCATTTGCGGGTGCTGGGTATTTTCTCTAAGCAAACAAGAAAAGTAACTAAGATGAATAATAACCTCCTATTTGAGTGTCCTCTTGAGTATCTTACTTCACTATCCTCTTTTTCTTTTCAGTACCAGGGATTGAACTCAGGATCTTGCATTTGCCAGGCAGATGCTTATGCTACTCGTCTATCTCCCCAGCTCACATACTTATCTTACAAGCTCATAATCATGAGACTTTCACAACAAGACCATAATAAATAAGAAAAAAAAATTAGACAACAGATAATTTATATAATTTATCCTACCAGTACGTAGGCAGGACACTTTTAGTTTTTAAACTGTACTTAAAAAAATTTTAAACTGATGCACCAACACATAAATATTGTACATATTAATGGGATACTGTTTTTTGATAGGTGTACATATATACTGCATAACACTTAGAGCAAGTTAAACATTATCTCCTGAAGCATTTATCACTTTTACAGTGAACATTTTCACAACCCATTCCTCTAGCTTTTTAAAAATTTTATTTATTTATTTACTTTTTTTAGTAAGGGTCTATAGGGTCTCACTACACAGATCAGACTTGTAGTAATCTGCTTGTGCTAAGCCTCCCAAAGAGCTGGGATTGCAGGCGCATGCCACCAGGCCCAGTCTCAATGGCCTTCTCAGCATGCTCTGGGGGCAAGGCCTGCATAGCTCTCCCTTCCCCCACCAGCTGCACGTCCTCTTGTTTTCTGAAATGTATATTATTGTCACCTATAGTCACTCCACACAGAATAGCATACTGAATTGTATTCAACTGTATTTGTGAGTTCCTTAATTTAACTGAATAATTAAAAAAATTCTTGGCAATTGGAAAGCAATTTGATCAATTATAATCCCCCACTAAGAAGCTATTACAAATTCTGGAGTTTTACTCAGATTCAAGCCCTAGGCTGTGGAACTCTGAATTCTTCACTGGCATTTTACAGTCCTTTCCTGTTCCTTGCATCTGTCTCATCATTGTCCCTCGTGGTTCACTACTGCCAGGGTGCCAGCTCTGAGCTGCATCTTCCACCCACTGACAATATGCAGTGTGTGCAACCTGGCTTCCTGCTGTAAGTGTGAGCAAGTAGGTTCTGGGTGACTACCTAAGGACTCTCCCCAACATCAAAAACAACAGCCTCTAGCTTGAGGGCCTTAACATTTCTACTATGGATGGTCAAAAGCACTTCTGTTTACTCCTTAGGTTTTGCTTTTCAAAGTTCCTCATTCTTAATGATGCAGTCTTTAGTTTCACCTCTCTCACAGGGTTTGGTGGATGACTAAATGGAAATAAAGAGTCTGAAATTGCTTCTGTCTAGCCAGCCAGAAGGGAATCTACATGTTGTAGTAACTTTCTCCTCCCTTGTCAAGCATGTTCCCCACTTAAGCCATAAAGCATGATCTCCAAGGAAATGAATGTTGCTGTATAATTGTTAGAAGTTCATGTTCAGGATGGTTAGGAACTAACTGAAGAAATGAAGCATGTGTGGCTTGAAATGCAGACCACGTGGGAGGTGAAGACAGATGTACAATTGTCAACTTCCTTTCTCTGAATAAAGGTAGATATGAGGTTCTATTACCACATGTACTGTTTAACAAGTGCTCAAAAGTATGTGCGTTAAGTGGTGTTCCAGGTGGCAAAACAAAGAACAAAGAGAAGTTGAAGATAATATGCTCCAGTTCAAAATGAGGACAGATATTAAAATTTAAGCAGCCAAATATGAAGATCTCTATAGTTTTACTACAACTGTGTGAGAATGGCTAGCAGCTGGATAGTTTTAGAGGATTTTTGTAAACAGTGTGAAAAAAGTCCCAACATATCACCTCAAAATATGTCTTTGACATATAAGTTATTTTGTACTGACGATAACTGAGAGGTGGCAAACCAAGAACACACAGTTGGCTCTCTCCTCCCCCTCTTCTGCTTGCAGGACACAAATTTTCTTATACTGGAGACAGCTCTAGACTGCCAGAGATCTGTAAATAACTCTTACTCCACCAGCTTCCTTCCATACATCTATTCTCCCACAGTTTCCTGCCCACCCTTCCTCTTAGCCTGTCTCCTTACAAACTTAATGTTCTGTGTTGAAGATGCTACAGGATTCTAAGCTGCTGTCTTGAGTTTTCATTTTAGTTCTTTTGCATAATGTGGGCTGCACACATTAACAAACCTGTTTGGGTTTTCTCTTGTCAATATATATACATACACACACACACACACACACACACA
>PVJA010033307.1:0-23424 GCA_004027025.1 Myocastor coypus | reverse complement strand
TTTTTTTCTTGTTTCAGAACTTTTGTTTGTTTGTTTATTTTTATGGCTGGCTCAGCCTGCCCTGAGGGCAGGGCTGGCCCAGCATGTGGTATCGGGGATCGAACTGCAGTCCCTGCAGCTGCCCAAGCTTTCCTAAGCAGGCACTTTAGACCACTGAGCCATGCTGCCGGGCCCTTCACTATGGTTTTTATGGTCTGTATTCTTATGATTCGAAACTTGAGGTCTGCTTATTCATTAGTTAACTGATTTCTTTATTTTATTTTAAAGAGGAAAAAAAAACGAGCTTCAGTCAAAGGGACTCAGAAATGCTTTGGGAAGGGTGGCCGCGATGGCCATGCAGGGGGAGCTGCAGGTCCAGCTCAAGCCTGTGCAGGTGGGCACCCCCGAGACCGCTCCACGAAGCGCCACTTGGGGGGTGAGGCCGAGAAGTAGGTGGCCGCAGCGGGAACCGAGGTGCACCTGCTCGCGAGCCACACCACATGGGGCTCTGGGAATAGTGGGGCGCGGCCGGCCAGGCGAAGCTCAGCGGCTCCATCTAGGAGCCGTGTACAGCTATCATGGTGGCCTAGCATGAGAACTGCCCACAGGGACGCGCTTGCTGGCACGGGGGTCTGGTGGGGGGCATGCGAGAGCATCCCGGGCGCGCTGCACGGGGCAACCATGGCCCTTCACCGAAAGAAGCTACGACGTTTCTGCGAAAAGTGACCAGCTCTGAGAATCCCTTCCTCTGCTCGCCAGGAAGCGCGTGGGAGATCCGAACCTGGAGCTCGTGGCCTCACCAGAGGTGGTCCGGACCCAGCCTGTCGCTCAGAGCACTGAGCTCCGGGGTGAGGATGAGGAGCTGCGGGGAGGCTACGCGGTCTGGCTTTACAGGCACGTGTGCTGTGACGCAGGCGCTGCCCGTGCAGCCACCTGGTTGTCTAGCTAAGCAGAATGTGCTTCCTCGTTGGGCTGCAGAAGGCAGGCAACGGGATTCGGCGTGAGTGTGGCTGTGAAATCCTGTCTTTTTTGGACCTGCACATTAAACTGTTCGAAACGCGGTTGTTTTTCTTAAGGTGCAAATGCAAGACTGTTAGAGTGGCGTCGCAGTGCTCGGCGTTCGTGAAATCTTGTTTGTTATTGTCATTTCCATTCCTTTTCGTTTAGAATTGGACTAAAGTTATATTTCAAATAAAAAAAAAGAGGGAAAAAAATACTCAACAAGAACAAAGCCAAAAGCAACACAACATAATAACAATGGCGTAGAATTTCAAATCAGGAACTGAATATTAACCATGGTTGTTAAATTATATATTATTATTGTCAAATTTGTTGCTCAGATTACCAGATACAGGCATGCAAGATTGATCAAGCAATTGAACATCAACTCTTCCTTTCACTAAACCTTAATTTTTTTCCTCGTCCTCTTTCCTTCTTACAACCGGTTTCTAGTGACAGTGAGCCACTCGCCGCTCAGCAGTGCTTTGGAAGTGCACGTGTGGCACCCAGTGTCCCTATTCTCAAAAGCTCATTTTTCTTGGCTGCATCACTCTGGACCAGAGTGCCCAGTGCTAGCCGACTAGCAGCAGCCTTGCCACAGAGTCTGCTGAAAGTATCTAAATTACTAAGTCTCAGCCTATTTACTATGCCTTTCCTGATATTTTTAGTGAAAACTATGGAGGAAAATCTTGCCACAGCTGTGGCCTTCCCCTGGGCCTGCTAACACACTTAGAGCCTGCATGGCCTGAAGGCTGTGAGTGCCACACTGGGTCCCCTCCTTTTGTAGACTGCAAATGACCAGCGGTCTTTTCAGTGACTGTGGTTACTTATCTCTCAGCCTTACCACACCTAAGCAATGGTGAAATCTATCAAAACATAAAAGTTTTCTCTCCTGGCTTCCTACAGTCTTTAGGTACAGAAGTGAGCTAGAACTTTGAGGGGAGGTTCTTGATGGCCAGTGGGGTAGCACTATAGGGTGTATTGATTGGAAAAATGCCCTCTTGCTAGGCATACAAAGCTTGTACAAGTGGGGTCACACAAGTGAAATGAGGACAGGGCGCAATGTATCTGGCCAAGTTTGTCTGCTTTTGTTTGCATTTTGTTTTGGGGGTGCTGCCCTTGGCTGTACATACCATTCTCATCTTTGTATTGCTGATAACTATAGTGGCAATCATGCAGAAATGATTTTGCAGAACCTGTATAACACAGACCCTGTATGAGGGATTTATACGCCTATTTTAAAACTTGTAACAAATCCCCAATGTAGGTTTTTTCTTTAAATGTATTTGGTACAGGATCTCACTACAGAGCTCGGATGCATAACAGTTCTCCTGTTTTCAGCCTCCCCAGTGCTGGGATTATAGGTGTGTGCCACCATGCTGGGTTTCAGTGGCTGGCTCAGTGTACCTGGGAATTGGGGCTGGCATGGTATGTGGTGGCAGCCATTAAACCCTGGTCCCTGTGCTTGCCTAAGCAGGTGCTTAGTCTGCTGAGCTATATTGCTGGCCCACTCAACAGGTTTTGCCAGTCCCTAGCTGCAGAAAAACAAACTGGCATACACCGAGGTGGCACACCTGTGGGTAACGGGCAGCTAGATTGGACAGAAGGAGTGTGCAGATGTGTGTCGTGCGTGTGGTCTGTTTCGTATCTTCTCCCTTATTTGCTGTAGCTTGTACAGGAATAAACTGTCAGTAATAGATTAAGGAGGAAAAGAGATGGTTGGTGTCTAGATGACATGGCCTTTTGTGCAATGAGCTTAATGATTTTCCCTCTGGAGAATTAATTAATTCCTTCTTACTTGGGAAACACCTTGCTTGGATTCCAAATTCTACCTATCGCAGCTGTGATTATGTAGAGGTACATGGATATGCAGTGCCGGCTCAGCCAGCTGTGGGCTCCGGGGAAGCCGGGACCATACCTGTTCTTTGTGTTCTTCACAGTACATAACCCAGGGGATTGAGCTTACTAAGCATACAGTAAGTGTCTATTGAGTTGGTTTGAATTGAGGATTAAGTGCACTAGTGCCTGTGAAATCCCTGTGTAATGCAATAGAGGCAGTGGGATTGTTTGAGTCATGATGTTTCATGAGGGAAGAGAGATAAAGGAGAGGAGGAGGGACAAAACCCACACCAGAGAGTCACCAAAAGCTGAGCAGTGGAATTTTAACTGTAAAAGAGCAGAATTTTCTAAATTTCTGCTGAAACTGGCAAGAAAAACAAACAAACAAACAAACAAACAAACAAAAAACCACAATGGAAAGCAAAGATTCATAGAAAGAAGTCACCAAAACCCAGAACAAAGTTACTTTAAACAAGAAAATTATGCGTCTATCAGTCAGGTGGATTTAGTTACAAATACAAACATACTAACAGTGCCTATCCTGTGACACACATTAACCCGAAGTCAGTTCTTTTCCATGTTCAGTCCCTGACAGCAGTGTCACAATGCTAGGCCTGTGCCAGGGACCCTCAGGTGCTGGTGTCTCCTCCGCAGGCTGCCCAGGGCTACCCAGGGCTGGGTGCTATGCTCCGAATGAGCAGCCTCCCCAGCAGGGCAAGGAGGAAGGGGAAGGGGAAGAGGAAGGGGAAGGGGACTCCTTAAGGGTTCCTTCTTAGGAGGGAGAAGGGAATCTGTCCAAGCCTTGAGGGGATGTCTCTCTGCATCCTGGTCTAGACCTGGGTCACAGGGACAGTCCAGCTCTCTTTCAATGGTAAATAGAAATTGCACATATAATAGTCTAGTCTCTGTCTCTGTCTCTGTCTTTCTCTGTCTCTCTCTCCCTGTCTATCTTTCTGTCTGTCTCTGTCTGTCTGTCTGTCTGTCTGTCTCTCTCTCTCTATCACACAGTCATCATTCTTTTGGTAAGTGAAAAATGGGGAAATGGTTGTTATGTGAAGAAACAACATGTCTGTCACAGAACTGAACGTAAAAAAGAGGTCCACCTGCCACATGCTTTGGTTCATGACCCAGAGCAGCCTTACCTCTCTGCAGGTATGCTAGAGAATAATTCTTCCTCATCATGATGTCTGTGCTTGGATGAGAAGCCAGATCAGAAAACCACGCAGTGTTTCTCTTATTGCACAAAGATAAACTATTGGAGATGATCAGCTCCCTGGTTCATTTTCTGTGTTTCTGTGCACCACTTTTTTTCTGTGTTTTGAAAGACTGACACTTTAAGAACACAGCTGGGTAAGGTGTGCAAAGTGACAGTTATTCTTCAGGCCTGGGAATTGTAGCGTACACAAGTAAAGGTGGCATCTGGGAATAGGAACTGGCTGGAAATAAGTCCTGAAGCTCACAGCTTTTCAGCAAGTGCACTGTTTCAGATTATGAGGACATAGTGGTATTACCTGAGATTTCATGTCTGTTATTTAAATAAAACCAATGGTACCATGGAGGAGAGGATTGTACATCCTAGAGACTAAATACATTGGGGGGAATATTGTCTGTCCACTATTTGTATCCGAGAAGAGTATTTGACCAATGAAATTAATCATGAAGTTCTCTAGTAACACACACATCTCTACTGAGGTTAATGACATCTTTTTACTTGAGTAAGATGAAAGGCAAGGAAAAAGGATGCTAGAATTTAGAAAATATAGCTTTGAAAATGATGTATGCCATCCCACAGAAGATTAGTTTTAAAATGCTGGATTTGTGACTGTAGGTTTTGACTTAGAGTTTTCAGAAGGTGAGAACTGTTGAGGCGATGTAGCTACGAGAACAGTGCCTGGGAAGCCATGGCAAGTAGGAGCTGAGAAATTTCCCTTGGATGAAGCTTGGCCTCCCTGGCGTCCCTCAGTCAGATCTTCCTGCATTCCCTCATGCTTTCCTAGTACTAGAAAATAGATCTCTTGAGCTATATGTTCAAAACAATTTAGATAAAGTTTCTCAATTTTAGATAAAAGCCTAATAAAACATTAGCCAAAGTAGTTCAAGTTTTGCACTTCAGGGTTGTACGCAGAAAACAACTTAAGTCTGTGTATCTGTGAGGAAAGGTTAACTCTGCTGCCATGAGTGTCTGTCTGTCTATCTATCTATCTATCTATCTATCTATCTATCTATCTAGATATCTATCTGGTACAGGGTCTTGCTACGCAGCTTGGACCTAGTGATCCTTCTGGCTCAGCCTCCCCAGTGCTGAGATTACAGGCAGGTCCTACCATGCTCAACATGGTGCTCCTGGATTCTGGGGGTGGTACGGCATGAGGTACTGGGGATCCAACCCGAGTTGTTGCACTTGCCAGGTGGGTGTTTATGCGACCAAGCTGTCTCATTAGCCCCCCTATCTCCATCTCAATTGGGCAAAGGCAGCTCTTTTTTTTTTTGTCTTTTTTTTTTTTTTGAGACAGGGTCTTGCTATGCAGTTCAGGCTGGCCTTGAGCTCACTTTTGTAGCCCAGGCTGGTCTCGAACTCACATCAATCCTCCTGCCCCAGCCTCCCAAGTGCTGGGATTACAGGCGTGAGCCACCACGCCTGGTGAAAGGCAGCTGTTTTTTGGCAAATCCGAGGTTGTGGAGCACAGGCCATCAGAGCAGCCGCTACCTGGGAAACTTCCCATAAGAGTAAAACTGACCTACGGTGGTCATCAGGCCCCGAGTGCTGGACACTCCGGCTGGGCGCGATGTGTGTTCTTTATGTACAACACATATCCAGACTGAGAGAGTCTGTGGTTTCTGAGTTGTAGGGTGGAGCAAAGCCAAAGGGGTTTCTTCATTAGGCTCAGATGTGACTGTTGTTCAGTCCATTCTTAAGCTATGAAGATGCAGAGCTGTTCTGTCCCTTCAGACCCGGTATTCACCAAAGGAGAACAGTAATGAGAGGAAACGACATCCTGGAGAGAAAGTAAAGAAGACACAGGGTGGGCCCTATTCTTTACAGCTGTGTCAATTCCACCCTGTGGAGAAGCCGCGGAGAGGCACGCCCTTTGCCTCGGTCCTGTCCTTGCTAGGAGAAGCGCTTGGCCTGTCACCCTTCATGGCCCTTAGCTTTCCCCTCTCTGCTGCCTTCTTTAACTCTACATAAAATGACGAGTAGGGAGTTGGTTTTCCTTTTGAAATGCTTCTTTTCATAGGAAAAATCCGTTTATCTTATTTTTTAAAGAGAATATAAAATAGTAAAAAAAATTAATAATTCACCGAACAAAATATGAATTCGACAGTATTTGATGTATTGCATAATGTTGCCTTCAACTTAGGTGTTCTGATTATGCGACATATGAGTGGAAAATTGGAAAATGAAAGAAAAAAAGTTATAAGAAAGTAAGAAAGAGAAAAATAAAAATGAAAAGAGATGACAAAAAATAAGCATTAAGTGCTCCTTTCCATAGACCCACAGAAATTCACAGTACAGTTATCCAAGCCATCCTGCGTACATACCTAGAGATGTCCTAAGAGTCACTTTAGGTCTGGAAAATTCAGCAATTTTCCTCCTCTTCCTCCTCTTCCCCTTCCTCCTCCTCAGGTTTCTTATCACTTTGGCATTGTAAATGTTCTAGAATCTTACCAGATTCTCTTTTATTCTTTCCACCTTTATTTGCTAGTATACCCACTGTAGCTGTGGGTCAGTTTTCACCCAGTGTAGTGTGTACATGTATGTGTGGCTTTGAGGGAAGGGGAACCACACTTCAGCTATTGTTTCTTGTTTTCTACTGGAGCAAGTTTGATTAACTGAAAGAATTTATGACCTTAATGCACTCAGAAATTTTTGCTGAGTATAAGGGCCTATCCTTGGATTAATGTTTCCTGTTACGCTAATTCCTGACTTAAATTTAAGATTTAATTACATCTTTGATAATGTGTCTTGTTTTTGTCTTGTCCCATTTGGTACTGAGAAATATCTGTCTCTTCCCCGTCTTGTAAGTCTGCAAATGTGTGGCTTTCCTCTAGTTCCCGTTACTGCTGGACTAGCCTTATTCTGCTTCATCTCTCTCCTTTTTATACTTTGTAAAGTGCAATAAATAGCAATTGTGGCACATGGATCACATTCTAATCTGTCCCCCAGAAACACAAGTTTATAGGACCAGGATCTGCCTTGTAAATAATTGTGGTCACTGTTGTGGTGGGAAATGTTTACTAGCCCCAACTCTTCAGGAAAAACAAAAAAGAACAAAGAGAAAAAAAGCCAGGATTTATAGGGCTTCCAAATTCTAGTGCTATACATTCTCCTGGTTAGGCAAATCTGAGGTGTCAAAATGCCATACAAGAGTTGGAGTTAGACAAAGAAGACAGCTTCCTTGGGTGTGAGCCCGCTCTGAAGCACCTCGATTACAGGCAATAACTTTACCAAATGTGTTCCTGCTGCTTAATGTGGGGTCTTACCCTTCTGGTCTTTTTTCCTGATGTGCAGCCTAGTCCGCAACTAAATCTGTAAAGTTCACAAACTTTGAACAGCAATTTCCCATGCCAAGTACCCAGTGTCCGTATTAGTGAAGGCAGGCTGTGTTAGCCCCAGCAGCAAAGAAAGCCAATATCCGAGTGGTTAGAAGCAGAGGGTTTCCCACAGGCATCGTGCTGTTGCAAGGTGCATGGGCCCACAGTGGGAGCTCTTCGCGCTTCCATGCCTGCTGGATTTCCATGCCTGGGACATGGCCAGCCAGCGCACAGGGACGGAGGGGGAGAGCTACAGGGTCAGCGCCAGCAGTGTGTGTGGGCCTCAGAAGTGAAGTGAACAATGGATGAAGGCAGATGTGACCTTGCATGTACCAAAAGGCAGAGAAGAGAAAGCGCTTCCTGGTCAGCTCCGACGGCCGCCACCTCTGGGCAAGTTGCAGACGCTGCACTGCACAGATGGCGTCTCTACCTTCCCCTCTTCTCCCTCTCTCCATCCCTTGTGTCTGCCTTCTTCTCTCCCTTCCTTTCCCCCTCCTGCCTTCCTTTCTTGTTCCTTCTTTTCTCTGGCCTTATTTTCTCCTATATCTTACTTAGAATATTCTAATCAGTAACAACTCTAAAAAAAAAGGCCTTTCTTTCATGTCACTGTCTAAAAAGATTGTTTTAACTGTACATTAAACACATGCAGGCCAGCCCTTTATAACTGTTACTAACTTAGTGGTTTTTATATACTTAAAGCTTAAAGAAAACAACACATACATAGTGGCATATTAGCCTAAGAGTGTCAGTTGAACTTTAGAACTCTATTTTGTAATACTTATCAAATTAAGTATGTTCTACTTATAGATCTCATATTCAATTTATATATAAATTTACCTATGGAAATTTTTTGCTATTACTTAGATATTTATCTCCTCTGTAATGGAGAATACACACTGTAAGATATATATCCTTTTATTTCATTTTCCTATTGCTTGGGGACAAAATGATATTTCTATGATCATGGATTATAGAGCTTTAGAAGTAAATTATATACTTCTATGCAATAAATTAATATATTAGAATTTGAGACAAATGAAGAATCAAATATCTTCTAGGATCACTCCAGTAACACAATCAGACTAGAATCAAAAGGCAAATCTTTTTTTTAATCTTATTTTAAAGAGTAAAAATAGCAGAAACAAAGATAGAAAAACAGCAACAAGCAAGAGTACATCTAGTACAGAATTTCAGAACAAGAGGAAAAATTTAGTAGTGATTGTATTCTATAATTTCATCATGATATCTGTTTAGATGAATAGATATAGGTATGTAAGATTGGTCAAATAATTAAACATTGACACTTTTAATAAACCTTAATTTTTTTTTTTTTTTTAGTCTTTTTGAGGCAGGGTATCACTGTGCAGTTCAGGCTGGCCTTGAGCTCACTTTTGTAGCCCAGGTTGGTCTTGAACTTGCACTGATCCTCCTGCCTCAACCTCCCGAGTGCTGGGATTACAGGTGTGCGCCACCATGCCCGGCTCAACCTTAATTTTTTTTAACTCTTAAAAAATGCACACACGTATATAGTCCCGAAATATCCTAAACAAATTTCTCACATAGAAAGCCCCAAGTGATAAGCTTTAGAGTTTCTTTTACTTTTTCTAACTTCTTGAAGCTTAAAACTTTGTAGCTAAAGACATGTGTTTCTTTTCTATAAGAAAAAAGCCACATATTAAGAATTTTATGTAATTTGAAATGCCATGTTTTTTTTTTTTATTTTTTTAAATTTTTTTATTTTTTTTTGTCTTTTTGAGACAGGGTCTCGCTATGCAATTGAGGCTGGTCCTGTGCTCACTTTTGTAGCCCAGGCTGGTCTCGAACTCGCACCAATCCTCCTGCCTCAGCCTCCCAAGTGCTGGGATTACAGGCGTGAGCCACCACGCCTGGCTTGAAATGCCATGTTTTAATTCAGCTATGTGCAAATATAATCAGTGTTGAAAAATCTAGATGTAAATACACTGAAATATTCTCAGTGATGTTCTATGGGCAGTCAGATTAAGTATGGTTTTTGAAATATATTTTTCTTTTCCTCTAAAATTTGCTATAATTAGCTGGCATTGTCTATTGGCCACAATGTTGATGTGTTACTCACATTGTTATTATGATTTAAAAATGATGAGCCCTTACCCCTTATTTCTCTCACTGTAATTTCATTCTTTTCAATTTTTTCAGTGTTTCCATTATTGTCTGTATTTATGTCTATCATTTGAGCACTTTGTGTGCTGCCTCTATTTCTACTTTCTCTGTGTCTCTCCTTTTGAAAAATTTAACTCTTGCCACAGGAGTGGGCCCTGCATCGAGACACAGGCAGAATGTTCTCTACTCAGAGGACTTCTTGCCTACTCATTCAGTTGAGAAAAGCATCACTTAATCATTTCTTTTCACCTTTACTCAGACTTGCCGCTGTGAAGGCCATCGTGCCTGCGTGGTGCTTGCTTCCTGAACTGCTCTCCTGGGGAGCTAGCTGAGTGGGATCTGGCTCCTGGTCTGCCCTGTTTCGCACTGCGCAATCGGCTCCTCGTGCTGGCCTGGCACATAGAAGGCCCTCATGTATTACTCACTGTGTGAATAAATTCCAGAGAGTGTACATTTTATTTTTGTCAGGAGATATGGTAATTTAAAAGCATAAAAAGGAAAAATTACATCTGTTGACAAGAAGAAACCTTCCCAAGATTTAGAGGTCAGAGAGGCCATGTCAAACACTGTCTTCAACACTGTAAAAGGCTTGAAGAGGGAAGGTAAAACGATGCAGGGAGTCCCATGAGTGCAGAAGTGACTAGGGGAGTGACTGACAAACTGAGCAATGAGCTGGCGGTACACATGCTTGGTAACATGTTTGTGGGGTGCTATTTGCCAGGAAAAATGATCCCCTGTCCCTGTGTCTCTATAATTCAAACACGTCTCCTGATGTTTCCTGGATTTTGTCCTGTCTGATTTGTTATTTGACAGTAGGACAATATGTATATGTATTGGGAAGGGGCTTTTGAAGACCCAGGAGGCACCATTGTTCCATTTGAGGGAACACAATGTTAGTTAGGGACAACTCTCGCTCCTCTGTTTCAGATATTTAAAAGCCCTATAAGCTTAGGTGATCAGCATATACTATGATGGATAAATAATGGAGTCCTTTAAAAAAGCCACCTGAAAACAATGGAAAGGTGGTTTAACTGGGAATGTGATGGATTTGGGGTATAGCTCAGCTGGTAGATCACTTGTCTAGAGTGCATAAAGCCTAGCATTTGATTCCTAGTATTGGAAAATGAAAGAAACCTTAATTACATGTCAGTCACAGAGAGCATTGTTAGGAAAAATGTTGGCTATGGAATCTGACTTTAGGGTCAGTTGGACTAGCATTGTCTTACCCCATTTTATTTGTTAGAACAGAATTCCTGGGGTTGGGTATTTATAGAGGAAAGGAACCTAATTAGAGCATGCTTCTGGGTATTCCAGAGGATGGCACTGCACCCTCCTGAGAGTGGCATCCCCAGGCCTTCCTTGAGGCTCCAGATGATGAAGATTCTACCACATCCTGATATCATTACCCTGGGGACCAAGCTTCTAGCACATCAACCTTTGGGAACAACTGAATCTGAGATGTGGCAAACATTATCCTAAATGGCTTCAAAAATTTCTGGTTAGTCTGACTGTAGAATTGTTCTTTAATTTTCTCATGAATATTACCTGGTAAGGCCCAGGCTTTCTGTGTTAGAGGGGGCATCGATTAGGCATCTTGTGACACAGCTCAGTGTAGACCATCTTTGCCTCTGGCACTGCTGGCCAATGCTCATGTGCTCCCTTGTGAGAAAGCAGCTGTGTTTGAGAGGTGAGGGGAAGCTGGAGTTGGGTATACCAGAATATAGTGCAGGTCAACCATGTGAAGCTTTATACAATAGGGCTAAGTCCCAGATGGAAAATTACAGATCTCTGTTTTGGGTTAAGTGACATCCTGGTAGGACACTTGAAAAAGCTACTTTATTCAGTTCTTTCTCCATCTCCTCAACACCATAACTCATGAAGATGAGCTCTGGCATAATTGTCCCTTATATGTCATGTTTGCAGGCAGCCTCCCAGGATGCTTGCACAAAGGTGGCCCTACTGACACTCCATACCTTGGCCCTTTGCTCATTTGCCTTCTGTGTTTGCCTCTATCTAAACAACAACAACAACAACAACAAGTCCTATTATTGTTTGTTTCTTGCCCCTGAGTGTAAGTCCCATGGGAAAGGTTAGAACTTCATGTGTGCTGTATTCATGTTTCCATTGCACAGTTAGCTCTAGGGCACTAGGTAGCCCACGGAGGCATTTATTTAGTAGTTTTGAGTCAGTGATCCTCTGGAGTGGCCTCATTGGAGTACAGGAGCTTCTTTCTGCCATGTCAATGTTACTGCAAGGCTGCCTACAGCGAGTGCCTTTCCTCATCAGCATCTGTACCATAAGGCTCCTGACCCTAGGTTCCTGGACAGCTCTCAGAACCTAACATGGAGGTCAGGAAGAGGCAGGCACTTCCTGGAATGAATGAAAGAGTGGATGTGTGGGGTCCTTCGGTGGACCCTTCTGTTTAGAACCCTGTTGAGAAGCAATTTGAAGCCTAGATAAGCAAATCAGCCCAAGGATTTCTTCTCTCTGTGTTTCTTTTGCTCCAAATTTCTTGGCCCACACCATAGCTTTCTTTATAGGCAATATTCCATATACCTCATATTAAACAAGAAAAGTAAACAAACATCCCTAAATTCCACCAGGTGACAGTCTCGTGAAACTTGATTTCAGTTTAGTATCTTGGGGCATATTTAGGTGCTGAGCATTTGGCAAGCTGCCTTGAATTCTGTGGTGGTGAAGCTGACAGACTATTTGAGAGGTTAATCTTTAAATCTCCAGGGAAGAGCACAAAAATAAAATATTAGCAATCCCTACTGACATCCCTGAGTTTATTTTGCTTGAAATCTGATTGCCAAAACATCTCTGACTCTAATATTAATGGTCTTTTTCTTTTTAACTAAAGTATCAGGCATGTAAAGGAAATGTAAACCAGTTGGGCGTCTAACCCACATGATTCATTTGATTTCTGCTCACTGCTGATAGAAACACATTCATATTTCATGGTTTCTGGATTCAAAGTGCTGAAAGATCCAGGTGTGGTTGGCTGCTTGCGGGACTGGATGATAAACAGCATTGTGCCTTGATGTTGGAAAGCAATGCGGAAGAACAGTACATTCAGCAGCAAATCAAAAGATTTATTTTAAGTGTGAAAGTCATATTAATCTTCCCTAGGTAGCCCTGGTGTTGGAAAGTTACATATAGGAGAAGTAGAAGGGATTATAGCAAGGAAGCCATTTATACTGTGGTGTGCAAGGAGTGTCGTATAAAGTAAGGAGAGTGACATGCATTTAACAACTCGTTTCTAGAAACAGTGCATAACTGAAAACTCAGTATCACAGCTTACAACCCCACTTCATTTTTTTGAAACAAAAAGCAAGTATACAATTTTGGAGTGCTTCTTAATCTTATAAAAAGTATTTATTAATTTATTAATTTTAATAAAGAAATAATAACGAGACAGTTTCAAAATAGGTTAGTAGGACAGCCACAATAATTAATACAGTGCATATAGTTGTCTTCATAGTAGTTGCTCAGAGTACAAGATGCAGACATGATAATTTTTCTAAACACTGTAAGCACAAAACTTTCTTGTCATTGAACTAAGAGAAAGTAGTTGTGTGTATAGTCCAATAGGCCATATTAGTAGTGGATTATCAGGAGAACCGGCAATGTTGGAAGCTGTTGACTTGAGCCTTTTACAGCTCAGCACATTAATATGATTTTGCTTTTTATATGTCATGATTAAACTTTTCTGCTGGATGGTTAAGTAATTACCAAAGACATAATAGATTTAAATTATCATAGGCTCCCTCCTATGAGTCTTCTAGAGATGCAGCTATAAAAATACCACATTGATGTGATGTCCTCACTGCTGCATGACTTTCTCTGCTGTGGATAGCTTTCTAATGCTGCTGCCCTTGGCTGCATTAGGTATGGGATGTTACAAGATCCAGGGAATGTCTGAATGTTTTGAACAGGCAAGGACCTCTACATAAATTCCAGGTATGGTACTTTTCTCATTTTGCAAATGAAAAAAAAAAATGCTGCTTATCATTTCCTTGCAGTGCAATTTTAAGCCTGAAAAGTGTATCTGGTCTTTAATCTTGGCAAACATGCCTATAAAGTGGCTGGTAGGGATGGTGAGGAGGGAAGAAGCTCTTCTTGGGTAGGACAATAAACCCAGGGGGCTTCTTTATCATCATCTTGATGTGTTTATACTTACCTTTCTAACGAAGTAAGAGCTGTATTTTGTTAAGTTGACATTCAAGCTGCAGCCAGAAGTGAGTGTAGGCTTAGAGTCTGAGGCAAAGTTTACAAATTAAAGCAGTATTTCTTTGCATCATAAAGCAAAGTCAGGCTTTAAATCATGTTCCTTGGGTATCTCTGTTAACCACATCTAAGATATCTCTATAGTTCCAGATACTCTGATCTTTCTTTTATGAATTAAATTGTGGAGATTGTCTTACAGAATCAATCACCTTCATACTGCTTTATTTTGTTTGTTTCTGCATGTGGGCTTTTAAAAATGTATTGGGTACAGAGTCTTGCTGCACAGCTTGGATTCATAGTGATCCTCCTGTTTTCAGCCTCCCCAGTGTTGGGAGTGCAGGACTGGGCCACCATGCCTGGTCTCAGTGGCTAGCTCAGCACACCCTGTGGTGGGACCAGTATGGCAGGTGGTGCTGGGGATCGAACTCAGGTCCCTGCTCTTGCCTACGCTGTGCTTAGTCTACTGAGCTATCTCACTGGCCCTCCACGTGGGCGGTTTTTACATTCCAAACACAACTGTGCGATCCAAGGCGGATGTAAAACAGTTTCTTCGAAATTAAAGGAAGTCAAAGCCACACAGGCGCGCGTGCGCGCACGCGCGCGCACACACACACACACACACACACACACACACACACACGGCCACCAATAGATTCAGGATTTTATTTTTTTCAAATTTTATGTTAAGAAATGCTGGATCGTGTGAGTTAAGCAAGGGTAGCATAGGTCTGTAGAGCTTCTGGTGCAAGTGGTTAGCTGTGGAGACTCAGGAGCCAGGGTGCCTCAGGTCACGTTTCAGTTGCGTTGAGCAGTGTGAGCTTGTGTTCTGGATCCAGGCCTGACGGTGGCGCTGTGATTCACATACACGCCCTCCTCAGGTTTAATGTTGGAGGCTGGGTTCCCAAGGTTCTGCTATTGGGAAGTACGTGGAGCTCAAACAGGACAGCTGGCGGGCGGTCCATAGATTGCAGAGGCTGTGCCCTTGATGACGGCTGTGGGACCCTCACCCTTCTTGCCTAGCTTTTTTCTGTCTCAGGAGAGCTGTCTCTTCTGCCATGTGGCGCTCCCATGGCATTCTGCCTGGTCGTAGGCTCCAAGCAGCAATGCCAACAGATGAATGAACTGGAACCTGTAAAATCATAAGCCTTAATAAAACGTTTTGCTTTGTAAGTTATTTATGTCAGGTATTTTGTCATAGTGATAGAAAGCTGACTAATGCACTTTATGCATTTTAGGTTTCTAAAACTCTAAACTGGGTTGTCTCATACAGTTTCTATGAAGCATTAATAAACGAATACATGTGTATCAATATGCAACTGTTTATAGCTATAAGAGGAGCTTGTTGTGCAGATTCCATAAAGATAGTCAGCCATGGAATACTTTCCTAGCACATGATACGTGTTCTAGAAAATTTGTCCAGACAAATGTCCTCAGGCAGTTTTCTGCGATTGCCGTACTTCCCACATTCTTATGGTTGGTCCAATAGCCTTTCACTCTTCAGTTTCCTTGAACTTATTATAACAACATTCAGTCCTGTGATCAAATGGATAGAGTAGAACGATAAATGTCCGGAGACCATTCACCAGTATTTAAAAACCATGGTGTGTCTTTCATACATGCTTGCCTCCCTTCAGGGTACAGACCTGGGGACGTTTCATACACACTGCAGGCTTTATGTCGTTTTAATCTGAAATGCTTCATTTATCTCATAAGAGTAACGAAAGTGGACTATGACGCTTGGGAAAATAACAGCACTACATCATCAAGTCGGTGTTTGCAACTTATCCTCACACCCCCAGTGTCTTTTATAGTGGCTTTAAACATTCTCGGATCCAATGAGGTGCATAGATTTTACCTTCTGACATCTCTGACATCCCTGTCTCTGTTGCTGTGTCTGTCTCTCTGTTTCTCTGCCTGTATTCCTACCACTCTGCCTGCCTGCCTGTCTGTCATCTTATTTTCCTGCCAGTGCCTTTTGAAATGCTCTGGCCCACTATCTCATGGAAGGTGTCTTGCGTTTGGCTCTTTGCTTTGCAGTGTTGGCTGACTCAATACTCTGTCCTCTGTTTTTTCCAGGAATTGGGAGTTAGGTGTAGAGTTCTGATGAGACAGCAGTCAAAC
The DNA here is from genome assembly GCA_004027025.1 of Myocastor coypus. Lineage (NCBI taxonomy): Eukaryota > Metazoa > Chordata > Mammalia > Rodentia > Myocastoridae > Myocastor > Myocastor coypus. The sequence goes on along the minus strand of PVJA010033307.1, from coordinate 7,584 downwards.
ACCTTGACCAGCTCGCTCAATTGCACTCCTCAGAGGGAACTGCTGAATGCATGTAACATGTCTTCATTCTTTCTGTGTCCCCCCTCACCTCTTCCCCTGCCCCCCCAATCTTGGCCCCCTCCCTTTTGCTAAGGATCCATCTTCCTGCTTCCTTTTATCTTTTACTTTGCTCTTTGATTTATTTCTATTGTTGTTCCTCATAAAAAAGGACTTGTGTGGCAGTTAGGTCTGTGCGTCTAACCTGCTTCCACCTCGTTCTGGAAGTGAGTGTGTCCTCCTTCCAAGGACTCAGGTTTAGCTTTCTCACTGGCCAGCCAGGCTTCAGCAATGCTTTTTGCATACATTGATAACTTTTGTTTGAATCAAGTATTGCACTGGGTCTTGAGAATGGTAATGCTTTTCTAATCCTGTCATTCTTTGGACCGGTGTTAGCTGGCACTTTGTGTAGAGATGGTCACACCACCTTGACTAACACATGACCTAATGTGAAGGCATGCAGTGCATCAAACGGCAGACACTTCATTGGACAGGTGAGGCTGCTTTGTGAAAATCTTCAAAGAAAAAGAGAAGAGATTTTCAAATTAGACAGGGCTGACTATAAGGGCCTGAAGAGACACAGACAAACAGAAAGATAGACAGATAGATGGACAGACACAAAAAGTGAGAGATACAAGTTTACCATATGAATGTCTTCTAGGCTAGTCCTCTGGGAAGGGACCAATAAATTCAGTCTATCTGTATCTGTTCAGTAACTTCCTTCTTTCCTTGATCCCTTTTTTTTTGTTCTGTCATTTTATTAACCACATTCCTTCCCCTCATTACCTTTATGCTCTTGATCTTTGTTCTGAAGATGCTGTGCATAAGGGTGGCCTGGGTCTCTCTTCCTCATGAGATACCTTGGAACTTTGGGCACACAGTAGAGGGGCAAAGCTTGAAAATACACAAGTATTATGAGCTTTAACAAGGCCAGAGACAGGAGATCAGGGTTTGGGTATTAGAGGTCAGGCACTTAATATCTGACACATTGAAACAGGCAGTAGGGAAGATTAACAGAAGTGTGCACAGGACAAAATGATTCCTAAGGGACACCACGCATCCTCAGCTATGACAAGTTAATACCTGTAAACTCCTGCATTAGGAGGAAGGAGAGGGGTCGTGAAGGCTTTGAAGAAACAATAGATTAGATAGGACAGAAAGTCTTAATCCTAGTGGACAGGAAGCTGTTAGTAAGTATTACAACTCTGATTTTCCCTATGCTCTTATCTTCTGAAATATAAGCTCTGTGAGGATAGAAATAAATGTTGTTTAATTTTCTTGCTTAATGAGTATAACTAGCACCAGGCATACAGGATATCTCCAATATTTATTTATTCATATTTTGTGATACAGAGTTTTGTTATGTAGTTTGGACTCATAGTGATCCTCCTGTCTCAGCCTTCCTGGGCTGGGATTATATGTATGTGCCACCACACCAGGTTCCAGGGTCAGTGTGACATGCCATTATGGGCATTGAACTTGAGACCTTGCACTTGCCAGGTAGGTGCTTATGCCTCTGAACTATTATCTCCCCAGCCTCCAATACTTTTTAAGTTAATGAACGACTTAGTGAATGAGTAGGCAGATGAATGAATGAGTGAAAACACTCAAAGGACTCGTTGTGAGTTTCTCGATCTTGAAAAATCCAGAAACAAACTCTACTTTGTTTGTGTCTCTAATGCCTGTCAATCCCATGACATCTCATTATTTTATTTTTAGAAAAAAAATAGTGAGGATATTGTACCGGAAGACTCACTGGGACTTTTGAGGTGAACACACTACTAATCAAATGTTAAGACAGCAACCTGAGGATGCTGAGTGAATCTGTTGAACTCAGCCAGTCAGTGTGGAGGGAACCATCAGAGAAGCAACTATCAGCTTGCTCTGTGGGTCTTGAAAAGCTTTGTCTGCTATTATTTTCTGTAACCTGTTAAACAAGCTGAAACACAACAGTTAACCTTGGAAATCTTTTGATTACCTCCTTTGGGTTAGTATTGTTTCCTGCATCTGTTTGTCCCCACAAAGCCTCAGGCAGTTAGAAGTGGGGCTTCTGCAGGAGGTGGCTGGGTCTAGGCTGTGTGGTGCTGGGATTGATTCGTGATGCAGTACTAGCTCTAAGAACGTTAGGACTAGGGTGTGAGTGCTACTTGTAAATAGCTCAGATAAGATCAAAGGGACAGAGAGAGCTATGGTCATTCTTTGTTGCCTTGCTGTTTCACCTGCCTTGAGCTCTTTTTCTTCTGTCAAGCCACCTTGCCTTGGAGTCAGTCAAGTATGGAGTGAAACCTCTACAAACCATGAGCTGAATCAGCCTTTCCTTCCTTAACCCTGGACATCAGGTATCGTGTCTGAGCAACCGGAGGAGCAGGCACTTCTGAAGGCAGCAAAGTGTGTTGGGACAGCGGGGCGTGGCAGAGCAGCAGAGCATGGCGGGACAGCCTCTCTCTTGATTAAGTGCAATGCTACCAAAATCTAGCTCTGCTACTCACTGGTTGAAATTAGTTAAAAAAATTTAAGATTCTCACTTCTGTCACTTGTTAAACTAAGCTATGCTCTCTTGCTTTTCAGTATTGTACCAAACTTAAGCAAAGAAAGATATTTTAGGTGTCTTGTGCATACTGTACCTGTATACATGCTAGTTCACTTCTTTGACTGGGCAATATAAACTCAGCAGTATAAATTAAAATATAAAATTACTATATCATTATGATTACATATAATATTAATTACTATGACTAGATATAATTTATACTATCTCCTTTAATTTTTATTTCTAATTTTTTCATTTGTATATTTGGTATAGGGTTTCACTATGCAGACCAGACTTATAGCAATCCTCCTGTTTTTAGCCTTCCTAGTGCTGGGATTACAGGTGTGTGCCACCACAGCTGGATTCTGTTGCCTGCTCAGCGAGCTCTGGGAGCAGGGATGGTGTGGCATGCAGGACAGGGGACTGAGCCCTAGGCCCTGCGCTTGCCAAAGCAGGACCTTAGTCCACTGAGCTATCGCACTGGCCCTATCTCCTTTTATTTACTTTTGTTTTTCTAAACTTCCAGAAAATTCTTGATGATACTATGGTTGATCAGCTAATAATCAATTTCCATAAACTTTTTTTGGTTATAGATGGTCTTTAATATCTATTTTATAACACTATAGTGTTATGCATACTTTTAGATATGAGTCTTTCTTTCTCAAATGCAATTGTGGGGATTTCTCTTAGAGTACTTACATAGTAAGTAGTTAATTTACTTTACAGTTAATTTACAGTAAATAACTGTAGTTATTTACATGGTTGTTCCATTTAACAGATTCAATATTCTATCCAGCCATGTCCTGTTTTAACATTCATCTTTACAATTTTCCTTTCTATTTTAATATTACTAATATACCACAAAACCATAGTGTGCAAATATTCTTAGATGCCAAAGCTTTAATTTTCTTGCCATACATTTCAAATCATTTAATTACTGTGCTGAAAAGTACATATATTTTATATTCCATAGGGATTGACAAATTATATTTCAAAAACTGCCATATCCAAAATGCCAGGAAATGTCCTTAAATATTCCTTCATTTGAACTATCTTTAAATTTCATCACATGTAGACTATGATGTTTATCAAATGATACCTTTTTTATTACTTTTAATAAGAAATAATGTGACAGTTTCAGAACACATTAGTAGGACATTCCCAGTATTTGATACAATGCATATTATTGTCTTCCTGCTAGTTATACAGAGTACAGGGTGTAGACATGATAATTTTTCTAATCATTATTGGCACAAAAAATTTCTTCTCATCAAACTATGTATACATAATCCAATATTCAATAATTGCTGTGGGTTATTGGCAAAATTGACAATGTTGGAAGCTGTTGATTTAAGCCTTTTACAGCTCAGGATACTAATCTAGCTTTCAGTTTTATGTTTTGTGGTTAAACTTTTCTGCTGGGTAGATAAGAGCAAGTTAAAGCAAGACCTGTATAACAAAGCATGTAACTTTTTTTTAATCTCCCAAGGTCAGTTAAATCTCCTCAGGATTTACCTTGAAACCATGTACAGTGCTTTGTAGAACTGTTATAATTGTTAGACATCTGGATGAGTCACAGCCATTGCTTGACCAGTTTACTCTCTGTGAAAGCTGGAGAGAACGTTTTCTCTCTAGGTGACTGTCCTGAGGCACACTATATATCTTCAATCCCTTTCCTCTGTAGCACCATAATCTCCTTGAACGGAAAAATCCTAAATAAAGAAGAAAAAGACTATTTTTTTTTTTTTACAAATTTTATCTTTTTCCTTGATTCGAATTTCAGATCTAGTGTGTTTTCATCTTGAGATGGAAAAACTCACCAAATCTAACTTAAAAATAAAAGTAAAGGTAGATGATTTAGTAGAGTTTGTAGAAATCCTTATTCCTATGTGGAAATTGCAATATTGAGTAGATGCACTCCACTTCTCGAATAGAAGGTTCAGCTATTTCCATGTGATAGCTATGTTCTGCACTCCTTCTGGAAAAGTAAATACAACAAAGTTTTGACTTCTTTGTTGTGACAGGGCTACCAGAAAATGATTTTTGTAGTCAGAGCAGAAGCTCTTGTGGATGTTGTTTGATGAAGACTCAGATTCACCACAGAGTTAGAGTGAGCCAAGCACTTATTGGAATGTACGTTCCTTCTATATGGGGCTTATTAGTCATTTACCTTTTTGGTTGGGATAGCACAAAGAAACCCTTAGAAGAACAAATGTAATTTATGTTCATTGTTAAATTACTGAAAAATCAAAGTGTTTTATTTAGGTCAATTTGTAGAAAACAGTACTTTTAAACTCATTGCAAACCCATTTATTTTAAATACACACATATTCCTAATCTCTTATTTCCTTACTCTTGTCTATGGGAACAGTCATTGAGAAGGTTTTGTTCTGTGTCTGTAACTCATAGTGTAGTGTGGCTTTTTGAAGTGGACTTCTTCACAGTTCATGCATTCCCTCGAGTTAGCTGTCCACATACATCCACAAGGCTCTTGTGTGGGTACAGGGAATGGGGGCTCTCTCTGAGGAAAATCCTGGTCATAAAGGAAGGCAGGGCTCAGGGGAGTCAGTGTGCTGCAAAGGATAAGATTAGAGTCTCTCTGTCAGAGAGGGCTGAGGGTTGAGGGAGGGGAGTCCTAGGGCAGGATAGAGGTGGAGCTGCCTGGGCCTTCAGGAGAGCAGAACTCCTGCTGACTTACTGGCAGTGGCTGGAGATGGGTGCAGGCCTCCTTAGTGAAAGCTGACATGATGTTGTCTTACTAGGCAATGCTACAAATTATAATCCATCTGTCTTTATTTATGGGATTGTGAATTCTAATAAGTCAAAAGGCTTTTAACCCCCCCTTTCTCATTGCTGGGATAAAACCCCTGGCACCTACAAGGCAAAAGAAGAAAAGTTTATTTTAGCTCAGAGTTTGCAGAGGTTTCAGTCCATAGGCAGCAGGCTGTAAGGCAGGGCACTGTGGCAGAATGGCATGGCAGAGGAGGGACAGTCCATAGGGTGCCAGGTAGGAAGTAGCAGCATTGTTGGTTTCCCTTCTACATCATTCATCCCACAAGTCTGTTGGTTGGTGCCACCATTGCCCAAGGCACGTCGTCTCTCTTTAGTAAATCCATCATCCACACCCAAAAAATTCCCAAGCCACCTGGGGGCCAACTCAGTGTCATGCAGTGCAGCCACCTGCCCCAAACCCTGCCCAGGTGCACACCAGACTTTGGGGGGAAATCTAGGCATAAATCATGCCAGCAGCACACCCAGTAATGCTAGAAGAGGCACACCACAGCGAGGTGGGGGGTAGGCAGCCGGGGAGGAGGGAGAAGAGGGAAGCAGATTTCTGTTGAAGCAGGAATGATTCACTGTCTTCCCTGTTTTGTACTCTCTTAATCTTCAGGTTTAGTGAGGCACAAGCCACCTGTGTTATTTGATAGTAGCTGTTTTGTGGTTTTGAAGGCTAATCCACATTTTTGAGGTAGACTGTTTAATAAAATTTACTTATTAATTTCAAAGAAGTTTTAGGTTTGATGAAATAAACGAAGTTACTGAAGGCACCAAAATGTGAGATAAATACAATAGAGCTTTTCAAGTAATCCTGAAATGTTGATCCCCAAACACGTGATTTACTGTAAATACTGCTTTAACTTAAAAATTCCAGTCTACTCATACTCACCAAGTAGTTTAACTTCCCATCTTACAATTTGAAGTCTTAGGAAGGTAATTTCCCTAGAAACAATAAAAAAGGATGTATATATATGTCATACATCTGCGTATTACATATATAGATTTCTGTATACCCTCTTGAGAAGTGCTTACTAGAAAAATCTTTTCAGAAAGCAGTTCATTTCCTTCCTAAATGGTTCAAAGAACATTGTTTCTAGATCTCAAAATCTCGTAAAATTTATTTCCCATGCTACACAGCAACTACTTTGTTCTTCAGGGTCTCTGTGAAGCATTTATGAGTCTTACATAAGATGCATGTGTAATGCTCAGATGTTTGGCAGATATAATGGAACTATCGTGATTGAAGCCAGGAAAGAAAATAATTTTTTAGGCCTCTCCAGTCCCTTCTGCGAGACATTCTGAGCTGCACTTTCAGAATCATGCGGCTTCACGCTGAACTTCACTGCATGTTAACTAAGTTCACGAGTGGGTTCAGAAAATTTTTTGTAGAAATAAAATTTAGCTATATCTTGTCTGGGTGACTTCACAGGCAATCAGAATTAGATGGAAAGAGAATGTTTAGGGGTGTCTACTTTTTTAAAAAAATAATTTTATTTTATTTTTTTCTTGCTTCAGAACTTTTGTTTGTTTATTTATTTATTTTTATGGCCGGGTCAGCCTGCCATGAGGGCAGGGCTGGCGCAGCATGTGGTGCTGGGGATCGAAACGCAGTCCCTGAAGCCGCCTAAGCTTTCCTAAGTAGGCACTTTAGACCACTGAGCCATCCTGCTGGGCCAAGGGGTGTCTACTTTGGTAAAACAAATTTTGTTGAAAGCATGTAGAAGAAATATTATGACATGCACCGATGTACACTTCATATTGATCTGACGAGTGAGCCCTAGCAGTGTACTCACATGGCTGGATACTTAGGAAGGCAGAAATGCTGCGCATTCCAAGAGCACCCCAATTTGCTAAAACCTAGTCAGCACCTCTTTCTTCCCATATGAAATGAGCATGGTAGAGTGATTTCCTAAGCTTGGCAACCTTGCGAAAGTCACGTGGTCATGTGACACTATTGACGAGTTGTGATTCTAGAGGAAACAGACAGGGGTCAGGGAGATAGCTCAGTTCCTTCCTGGCAAGTACAAGGAATCAAGTTCAGTCCCTGGTACAAAAAAAAAAAAAAAAAAAAAAAAAAAAAAAAAAAAAAAAAAAAAAAAAAAAAAAAAAAAAAAAAAAAAAAAAAAAAAAAAAAAAAAAAAAAAAAAAAAAAAAAAAAAAAAAAAAAAAAAAAAAAAAAAAAAAAAAAAAAAAAAAAAAAAAAAAAAAAAAAAAAAAAAAAAAAAAAAAAAAAAAAAAAA
>PVJA010033306.1:0-23463 GCA_004027025.1 Myocastor coypus | reverse complement strand
GAAGAAGAAGAAGAAGAAGAAGAAGAAGAAGAAGAAGAAGAAGAAGAAGAAGAAGAAGAAGAAGAAGAAGAAGAAGAAGAAGAAGAAGAAATTAGGTGTGGCATGCATATGTAACTATGCCTCTAGATGTCTGTGAACTGCGTAGACCTCAGACATGTATGAATAAAATTAAAAATTTTTAAAGGGTAGAGGTATAGCTCAGCTTTGCAAGCACAATGTCTTGAGTTTGATTCTTGGCACCACCAAATGATTTTTTAAAAAGGCAGGCCTTTCTCTATTTCGTTTTAGGGCATTCCTCCTGTATGATCCCAGAGTATTATGAAATGTTCCTTTGATACTTTGCTGCTTCCTCACCTGTTCATTTTCTCTTGCTACAAGTTGAAACCACTATAATACCTTTATCCCACTGAGGGTAGGAAGAAGTATATGGTATGGAAGAAAGCATCCTGTATTGTCAAAAGCTGTCCATTTTTTCCTTTTTTTTTTTTTTTTTTTTTTTTTTTTTTTTTTTTTTTTTTTTTTTTTTTTTTTTTTTTGTCAGAACACATTGCATGCCTTTTGCTGTTTTCTTTAATTTCTTATGGAGAATGAAAATATTTTTAAAAAATTAGAGATAACACGGAATTTTCAATCAATGAAATAATGAGAATCCAATAATGGTTCTTCTATGGTGTAATGTCTTCAAATTAGTTGTTTCATTTACCAGATATAATCATGCAAGATTGTTTTAATAAAAGGTACTTGCAAGCTTGAAGTGACTCTCTGGTTTGTGTAAGAACTTAAAAGAATAGGGGCCAGGGAGATAGCTCCATGGCACAACTGCCTGCCTGGCAAGTGCAAGGTCATGAGTTTGAACCCTGGTCCCGCCAAAAAAAAAAAAAAAAAAAAAAAAAAAAAAAAAAAAAAAAAAAAAAAAAAAAAAAAAAAAAAAAAAAAAAAAAAAAAAAAAAAAAAAAAAAAAAAAAAAAAAAAAAAAAAAAAAAAAAAAAAAAAAAAAAAAAAAAAAATGAAGAATATCTGAAAGGCATCATAGAGTGAAATGGCAAGAAAATGAATGTAAAGAATAGACAGTGAAGATGAGGGCAAAGAGAAAAGATGGCAAAAAAGGAAGGGGAAAAAGCCATGCAGGCATGCATACAGGACACCTGAGGTGACTACAGTAGAAATGCCCATCAGTTTTTGGAAAGTCGAAGTTAATGTTTAAAATTTTCGCTTTGGTTACCTCTGTATGCTAGTATCTGTAGCCTGAGCAACTACACCAAAGACAACAACGTACAACACAAAAACACAGTTGGATACCTTTCGTCCTGATCTTCTAAATGTGTACCACTTGTCAAGTCTTATCAATTATTACTGTATTATTTTTAAAATAAATTAAAAGATAAAAATTCAAAAGGATAAGAAAAAAATTAAGGTTTATTGGAAGCAAGCATTGATATCTATTTGACCAACCTTGGCTACCTATGTCTGATAATCTGAGCAACAAATTTTACCTAAGAAAATATACAACAAATGTTGTTAATTGTTTTTATTCTTCTTTTGAAATTCCAATATATTACAATTTCTTTGTTTTTGCTGTGTGGTCTTGCTCTTTTAAACAAATTTAAAATAGATTTTTAAAATAGATTAAAAATAAACATTAATTACTCCTTTCAATAGTGCAGCATAAATCCTCAGTACAGTTATGTAAGCTATTCTGCATATATACACAAATATGTCTTTTTTCTCTTCCTTCTGTCTTTTTCCTCATTCTAGTTGTTCCTCCTTTTAAACAGATTCTTTCCTTTTTGCTGTACCTGTTGTGTTTTCAGATTTTATTTATTCTTTCAGGTTCTTACACTAGTGAGACCATAGGACATCACACACACACACACACACACACACACACACGTCTGATTTATTTCGCTTACAAGTATGGCGTCTGTCTGCATCCATTTACCTATAAAATACTCAATTTTATTTCTTTTTCATAGCTGAGTAACAAACCATTATGTAAAAATACCACAGGAAAGAGTTTTCAAGATCGTCCTGCAGTGTGGTCTTTGGTTTTACACAGCACCCTTGTTCCATGCCCTGGTCTTCAACATAAGAAGATGGAGCATGAGGAGTTAGCATGGAGGGAGGATGTTGGGGGGACTTGGAAACCCAAAGATAAACCTGGCAGTAGGAATCTTACAGGTGATGAATTTTAGGCATGACATTTAAAAACAGTGCTTTCTGTTTTACTCATACAATGCCTTTGTGTTTGGCTTCTATGGCTTGGTGACAAATTAACAATAAGAACACCACAGCTATGCCACCCATGCCAATCATGCCAGCCATGCCAGACTGGGAACAAGACTATCAGTTCACCAAGCTGGGAGATCTGATGCTACCCTCAGTACCCCAGCAGCCTCAGCACCGGGTTCAGGGAACCAACACTCACATATCCTATAAGAGCTTTTAAAGTTATTTTTGAAAAATATTTAGATCTTCATTTATATCCCTCTTTTTTTCTCTTTTTTTTTTCCTCAGAGATGGGTGTTTCATTGCCATTCGAATATTGTAGGTGTGTGAATTCAGCAAAATCTACTAATCTGTTTTGAAACTGTCTCACTGCTATTTCTCTCTCATTTAAATTAATATAAAACATTTGCATATGTTCAGAGAAATACAAAAAGCAAAGCAAACAGTATAGGTGATAGCAAAGCCTCACCACGTAGTTCACGTTTTCCTTATTTGCCATCTCACTGCCGCTGAAGGCAGCTGAAGGTTTTGTCTTCATTTCTTTTTCTTAGCATCCAGCTCATTAAGGATGCCTAATAAAAGCATGTCACAGTCAAGCATGGTAAGTGCTTGACACACAAACACTCAGTTTAAACTTTGGCTGATACAAGCAGACCTTGCATCGTGAGCATTCTTCAATGCAGTGAAGTCATGGAAGTACTCCACTAGCGTTTTAAGGTTGCTGTAAGAGCAAAAATAATTGACAATATTGTTCTGTGTGCTTGAAGGTTTTCATGCTTTACATTTGATATATGTGTCAGTGAGATATAAGACTCATTTTGTGGGATGTAGTGAATTTGACTTTCATAGATACTCCCAAAATATAATTTGTCCATGACCTGTGGATTTAACTGTAAAAATTTTTTTTTTCTCCACGTGATTACACTGGAAGCTCTCAGTTTATAATTTTTTTTTTCCTGTATTTGGGACAGGATCTACAAAATCTACAAGGTCTCACCACACAGATCAAACTCCTATTGATTCTCCTGTTTTTAGCCTCCCAAGTGCTGGGATTCCAGGTGTGTGCCACCACACTTGGTCTCAATTGCCATCACAATGTGCCTCAGGGACGGGGCCAGCATAGCACAACAAGTATTGAACCCTGGCTGCTGTGCTCTGCTTCAGGCGGTGCTTTTCTCCACTGAGCTATCAAGCTGGCCCCCTAATATTATTTTTAGAACTGTAATTAAAATGCTGACAGCTGTAACTTATTTGAAGGAACAAAAACCTCACACTCTGACCCTTACAATCCCTGTCTCTGTAGATAACCACGCATGAAATTCTAGTTTGTCAAAAAGTAGAAAAAAAATGACTATAGCAAGGCTGCGCTGTGTGGGGAACCCGGATTCTGCTGTATCCTTACATCCTATCCAAAACTTTGACACAAAGTGAGGCCTCATGACATATTATTGGCATAAGCATGTTACAGTTCATCCTCAGTTGTGATTGCTGTTTTTAAAAATCTGGGTGCATAGGACTTGTAGAGAAGCTGAGTGATAACTTCACTCCAAGATACTGAAAAAGTGTAGACATGAAGGTGTCTTTGAGTAGGTCTTTATAAGAAGATAGACAGAAAGAACTTATACAACTAAGTACCATTAAATTTAAAGTCAATTCAGCAGCTTCCTTCTCCCCATCCTGCGTGACGAATTGTATTCAGCATCCTGCTGAAAGCATTTCCCACATTGTCCACTCACCAGTCATGCATCCATTCACTCAGCAAATTTGTTGAGTAATTATGAAAAGTGCAGTGAGGTAGCTCAGAGGTCTAAGTTCCTGGTTGGGAAGTACAAGGACTTTCGTTTGATCACAGGGACTTTGTGCTGGGCCAGCCCAGAACCCTGAGTGAACCATACTGGCCCAGAAACTTGGCATGGTGATGCATGCCTGTAACACAAGGAGGATTACTATGAATCTCAGCTGTGTGGTGAGGCCCTGTGCCAAATAAATGAATAAATTATACATATATATATATATATATGTATATATATATATATATATATATATATGTATATGTATACGTATATGTGTATGTATATATAGTCTCAGTTACTTTTTACTCATTGCTGGGGCAAATATCCAACACTCAAAATGAAGGAAGGAAAGGCTTATTTAGCTCAGTTGGGAGGTTTCAGTTCATATTTGGCTGGCCCAAGTTTGAGAGGAACAGTGTAGAGAGCATCCACTTCATGGCGGTAGAACAGCAACAAAATGGTAACAGAGGCAACCAACCAACCAGGGTAGCAGAGAGCAACAGTGAGCATCTGTCTTTCTGTCTCTCTTTATATTACATTCAGGCACTCTGCCTCAGCCTATCTGCCTTAGGCCACACCCATAATCCCAGAAGTACTCAGACCCATAATCTCATCAGCACTAAAACACATAGTCTCAGTGGATTATGAGTTAAGTCTCAAACTCTAGACTTCCCTGCCTCAAGATTGCATGTGGCTTTGGGGGGAAAACTAGACATAAACCATTATATATATATATATATATATATATATATATATATATATAAAATGCAGTGTGGTTCAGGATTATGAATGTGCTACAGTGAACTCATAGAGGAAAGAATCACTTTTTTGTGATTTACAGAGATTGATAATAAATCAATAGTGGTTATTCTGCATCTAAGAAAGTCTATGCAAGTCAAGTCATTGGGCAGTATCTTTAGAAGCTGCTAGTGGTAAGGGAGATGGAGCACAGTCTTTACATTACACAGCAGGGAGCCCGGCTTGCAGCTGTTCTGGGACCTGAACAGGACATGGGCTGAGCCTGTGCATATCAGGGAAGTGATCTGAGGCCCAGGGAACACTCAGGGACGGGTGTGGCTGCCCCATGGGATCTGTACCAAGGAGGAGATGAGGCTGCTGCAAGGTGCGCACTAAGGCTGGGGTCCGCAACGCTAGAGGAAAGAGCAAGAGTGGCTGTGGGACGTGGTTCTGGTTGGTTTGCTTATTGTTTTGTGTCTGGCTGACCTAAGACAAGATCGATATTTGGGCTTATCTTTCAAAGGGGATGAAGATGTTACTTTCTCTGCTTCTGAGGTCTAAGCAGACCAGACTACATTGGCTTCTGCTCCCCTAGAAGGTAGTACAATCCCTCCAGTTGACACACTGGGTTTGCCTTCAGCCACCCTGGACCACAAACCATCTCCTCATCTGTCTGCTTCAGTGTCCCCTCTGCCTGCCTTGGCCACAGGATTGGTAAATTGATGAATCCGTATTGTTTGGACTCAAGACCTCAATTTTTTTTAATTTAAGAATAAAAGTTCATTTCTGAATTCCATATAAGGAAGTTTTGTAGCTATAGAAATCCTAAAAAGTTAAGCATAAAATAGGTATTTAAAAGGGAACAACTAGAACTTATTCATATCATCACACTAATTCAAAGGGTTGAAATATGATTATTTTTGACTTTTCATTTATTATTTTTATAGTCTTGATTTTATTTTATATTTTTATATTTTAATTTATTTTAATGATAAAATAGCAATGAAATAGCTTCAAAATACATTAGTAGGACAGTTACAGTGATTAATACATTGCATATTGTTGTCTTCATGGTAGTTATTCAGAGGACAAGGTATAGACAGAAGGTATCAACTTAGATGAGTCAATTCTGCAATGATACAAAATATAGATGCCCTTGAATCCAACCAGGTTGCACCCCAAGCCCTCACACTCAAACTACAAATTCCAATTTAAGTCCCGCGGTCATCATTTCCTTTTTTTTTTCATTGAAAAACAGCTTTCATTGAGACCCCCACCAGCCAGTGTTCTGCTGTTACACGCCTTCTTCCTTGGCAATGCGGTCCTTCTTGAGTGGTCCCATGAACGCCTTCTTCTCCTCCATGGTCTGGAAGCGGCCATGGCCAAACTTGGAGGTGGTGTCAATGAACTTAAGGTCAATCTTCTCCAGAGCCCGCCATTTGGTCTGTACCAGCAAGGACTTGCGGAGTGTGAGCACCCGCTTCTTGGTCCCCACCACACAGCCTTTCAGCATGACAAAGTCATTGGTCACTTCACCATAGTGGACAAAGCCACCCTGAGGGAAAGGCCATGAGTCAGCAAAGAATGGCGATAGTCACCCCAGATTCAGGCCACTACCAGCCAACAGGGACAGGCAGGGGATGGGCTGTTCTCAGAAGGAAGGCAACAGGGAATGGTTCCTCAGCCTGATTCAGGCGCTGTGCCCAGCGCATATTCCAAAGCCTCATCACAGAACCATCATTTCCACTTATATAATCACAGCTCTCCAGAAGGGCTCCACAATGCTTAGAACAGTTGCACATGGGCAAGCCCACTGCCCGCCATGAAAACGTAGTCATGTCTCATAGAGTCGGAGAACTAACAGCTTCATAGCAAGCAGTAGCATAACAAATGTGAAAAAAAACAAACAAACCCACAGAATGTCAAAATGGTAGATATAGACATAGATAGATAGATAGATAGATAGATAGATAGATAGATAGATAGATAGATAGAACTGATGAATTTTTAGTTTGTTTCAACTCTTGTTTCTTGTGAATAGTGCTACATAGTGCATGGTTCATCACAGTTCTAATTTCCCTCTCTTTGTGTATATACCCCATGGTGAGTCTTACGGGGCATATGCTAGATACACTTTTCAACAAAAGTCAGTGGTTATTATGTCAAGTGAAAACAGAAAGCCTCGCGTGACCTCTTTTACATGTGGAACTTAAAAGCATTGATCAGTAAATAAGAATTCACAATGGTGGTGACGAGAGGTTGGAAGGAGGTGGTGGCCTGGGGCAAAGAGACAAAGAATTGATCCATAAGAATGAGGACACCATTAGAAAGGAGGAGGATGTTCATTCTTCGATCTTGGTATGAATCAAGACATTCCAATATACTCCAAAAATATATTAATATTTTGTTTATCAACTAAAACAAAACTAAAAACTCAGAGTTTTCTCAAATGAGAAATAATACATGGTATCCTGATTAAAAGCTGTGTATCTGTAAAGTATGTCACCGCACATGGACGATGTGAGAGATTTTATTATCAGTCCTTCAGTGTTACCCACACCCATCATATTCCTGCTACTTTGAAGATAATAATATGCAATATAATAATGATAGTTGATTTCCTGTCATCTTGTTTGGGATTCTGTATTGCTTTTACTGTTTTATTATTCTCTTTAAAATAAAATTTTGTATGTCTGCCTTTTAATGAGTTCATTCAATAATTAGCACAATTAGGTGCCGAACAATTTGGATAGCACTGATATATCTGAGATTACATTTTGGTTTTATGGCTAAGGTACATGGGTGCTAGAAAGGAGAAATCAGAGCTAGAGATATAGCTCAGTGGCACAGTCTCTGCCTAGCAAATGTGAGGATGTGAGTTTGATTTCTACTATAAGCAGAAAGTGGAGGAAGTGGAAGAGGAGAAGGAGGAGGAAGAGGAGGGGAAGAAGAAGAAGTAGAAGAAGAAGAAGAATAGGAAGAGGAAGAAGAAGAAAAAGATGAAAGAAAGAGAGAAAGAAAGAAAGAAAGAATACACAGACTATTAATGCAGAATTTGAAGATGCAGAAAAAGTCTGTAGAGTTTGTAATCTAACATTACACATCACTGGAAACTGAAGACTGATTATTCATGTAATTTTGCTCAACGTAGGTTCGGAGGGCCTGATCAAAAAATGAAAATTTGATCGTGGTTGACTTTTATAATTATCTTTTTCTTCTTATTAACCCATCTAGTCTGTCTTTAACAATAATTTAATAACACTGTCCTTTGCTAATAGCACTATTTTTTTCCTCTTCCCACTCCTCCTCTTCACTGACAACTGCTCATCTTTACTCTGTTCCACGCAATATTTTTCCTGACGAATTTGTAAGTTATGTGTGTGCTCTCTCTGAGACAGGAAGCCATTGCTAGAGAGTAAGCCATGAAAAAGACCTTGCAAAAACGACAATGACTTCCATAATCCTGACAACTAATTTCACAATGCAAAGTTAGCATTCACTGGTGGCCTATGTACAGTTCATTTACCCATGACTCACTGAGTATCTACAGTTTGTATAGAATTGTTAGTATTTAGCGGCACGCATTGTGTTTTCTGCCCTCTTGGATACCAGAAGCGGTGAAAAATAAAGGCATACTTCGTTTATTAGATTAAACACTGCAGCATATATTTATAGGACAGATATGCCCAACCTAGGCAAGTGTGTGCGAGGCAAAGTTTCTTGAAGGAAGTGGCGACGTAAATGCCCAAGAGCTGTATCAGGCAAATGGAGGGAAAATGGGCTGCATCTGGAGAAGAGATGGGGAAAATCTTCTTCGTAGCCCTCAAAGCAGTGCAAAGCCTCTGAGAGGAGAAGCAAGTGAAATACCAGTGTGACTGCAGACAGAGGAGAGTGAGCACGATGACAGGAAATAAACCCAGCAAAGATGAGCAGGGCGAAGGCTACACAAGGTTCCCCAAGACACTGCTTACGTCAGGGGAGGCTGTCTGTGAGAGATGCTAAATCATCAGCCATTATAGCAGCAACACAAACAGAACTGCATCTAAAGAAAAGTGATCTGCTTCATGGAAGAAATTGCTCTAGCCTCCTCTGCTATAGAGAAAGCAGCTTTAACCCAGAGTACTCTAGTAGAACATTGGCTCATCTTAAATCACAGTAAGAGATAATTGGTTTTCATCTTCTTGTCTGCCTGTTTTGTTTTGTTTTTGTCTTTTGAGACAGGGTCTCGCTATGCAGTTCAGGCTGGCCTTGAGCTCACTTTTGTAACCCCACTGGTCTCAAACTTCCACTGATCTTCCTGCCTCAGCCTCCTAAGTGCTGGGATTACAAGCATGTGTCATCACACCTGGCTTTGCTCTTTCTTTCTTTCTTTCTTTCTTTCTTTCTTTCTTTCTTTCTTTCCTTCCTTCCTTCCTTCCTTACTTCCTTCCTTCCTTCCTTCCTTCCTTCTTTCCTTCTTTCATCTTTCTTTCTATCTTTCTTTTTCTGTGTTTAGGACAGGGTCTACAGGGTGTTCAGGGTCTCACTACACAGATGAGATTTGTAATGGTCCTCCTGTTTTCAGTCTCCCAGTATGCTGAGATTATAGGAGCGTGCCTCCACACCCAGTCTCAATCACCATCTAAGCATGCCCTGTGTGAAGGCCCAGCACAGCACGCCGGGGATCGAACCCTGGCTGCTGCGCTCTGCCTGAGCAGGAGTTTTAGTCTGCTGAGCTATTAGGCCGGCCTTTTTTCAAACGATTTATTTATTTATTTATTTATTTTTATTTTATTATTATTTTTTTTTTTTTGCTAGCTCAGGCTGCCTTAAGGGCACTTCTGGCAAGGCATGTGGAGCTGGGGACTGAACCTTGGTCCCCTGCACCTGTCTGGGTTTGCCAAAGCATGCACTTAAACAACTGAGCTAACAGGCAAGCCCCCATTGATTCTCCTTTTCTAAAGGAATCAGGAGCAAAATTTGAATGTGTGCATGTGAGGAAGTCTGTGTGTGTGTGTGTGTGTGTGTGTGTGTGTGTGTGTTCATACATGTGCACGCACCTATATGTGCTTTAGTTTCTACATCTTTCCCAGTCTTTAAAGCATCTACCCAGTACTGAGGTTCCAGCACTACTCACCTGAGAGCAGATACTCAGAGAGTGATGCAGTGTCTGATGGTATGTATTCCAAGTTTCTCAAAGGGCAGATACCTTACCCAGGGACCATCTTTCATTGAATAGTCAGTCAGTGTCACTAAGGTATAATAAATTTAGTCATTAGACAAGGTCTGCTGTACATACACACACACCAAAAAAAGAAAAGAAAAAATGGAGTGTAACATAAACAACTTCCGGTTTTGTAAGCTGTGAGGTGATAATAACTAATGATGCATACACCCTTTCCAACATCCTCACGAGGCAGTAATCACCAGTGAGAAACCGTCTCTTCCAGACTGAGTTATCAATAGTCACGTTTAATAGGTGAAAAAAAAAAAAAAAGCTTTAAGAAATGTGAGCTATTAGTAATTTGTTAATTATTCATAGCCACTTAATGCGCAGCTTTCTCATGCAGTGATGCCAACACTTTCTCCTCTGCCTGTGAAGTGTTTGTCACGATTGTTTCGCCAGGTTTAGGATAAGGTGTTGTGTCTTCTTATTGTCCATTTTTGTGACGCTTCAGATTTCTATCTTTACCTCCTCCTCCACAGACACATAGAACCTCGCTAAAACAGTAATAGAAGTCTTTTGGGGAGACCTCTTTTTATAACCACCGAAGCAATGCAATCTAATGCATACTGAAAAGACGATCTCTGAGAAAAATAGATTTCTCAGAAAAGAACAGTCAAAGACACAAAGCACCACATTCTCAATGGTCTTGTATTTTTTTGTGAACAGCTAGTTCTCCTCTATACTCAAGACTGCCCTGCTGTTATCTGGAAACCCTGAGCTCTGCTGGGCTCCTTTATTGACGCATTCATGTCCTTAACCTAATGAGGTAGAAGACGCACCTTGAGCTTATCAATCAAAGGCTAAGGATCATTTTCTGACCTTAATGGGTATTTTGACAACCTTACAGTGAATTGAGAGTATGACAAAAGGGACTCTACTCTTGAGCCTGCAAGTAGCTCTGACTCAAAAATGAGCAGAAGCAATCTCACGTTCTTCACTAACCTTGCAAGATTTTCTCACTAAAATGAACTAAACATATAATGTTTACTGATCTCTGTAACTTTACTACATTACAAATGCTCCAAAACCTTATTTGAATTTTTGAGTCTATAAATGAGTTCACTTATCATATGCTAATGAGTTTCTTTTAAAGAGAAAAGAATCATTGTGAAAGCATTGTTTTCACTTAAACTATATTACCTGAAAAACCATTCTAGAATCTCTTAAGTCTTAGCAAGAGCTTGTTAAAGATGGTAGTTTCACCAGTTCTTGCGTTCCAATGCAAGATGCGAGATTCTGAACTGTCAAAGGCTCAAGCCAACAGCTTCTGACATTTCTAGTTCTGCTGATAACCTACTACTATTATAGACTATTGAACTATATATATAGCTACTTTCTCTTAGTTCAATAAGAAAGATTTGTACTAATAGTGTTTATACAAGATACCATGTCCGCATCTTGTACTCTGAACAAATACTATGAAGACAACAATATGCAATGTATTATTTATTGTAATTGTCCTACTAACCTGTTGTGAAGTTGTCTCATTGCTATTTCTTTCACTTAATAAAAAAAATTGTAAAAAGCTAAAATGCCAAATTCTCGCTTACTTTTGTTTATTAGTTCTTTTGTTGTTTTTAAGACACAATGAAAACATAATGGATTATGTTAGAAATACTCATTTAAAAAGGCAACGGTATTAATACTCTGTGATGACAGAAATGAAAACTGACAGAGAATATATCAGGGTACATTATCACTCACACGTTCCTTGTGACTCCCAGTCATTGTCATCAGCTTGCATGGCCATATACCAAAGACAACTCTGGTAATATTGACCCATCTAAGCACAGGTTGCATTTAAAAAACAGAACAAAACAAACAAACAAACAAAAATCCTGAAAGACTATGAGGTTTTGAAAGAAAAAAAATATTGCTAACATGGAAAGTGAGTTTCTCTGCAGCTTTAGTTCATGCAAGGATACTCCTTCTCTCTACTTTCTGTAGCATAAAGTGAGCAGCCATCATTAAAGTTAGAAAAACCCTGTTCAAGATCCAGCTTAATCTTTCTGAACCACATTTTCCTCTTCTGTGTAGTTTTGATACTAATAACCTATTGCCTATATACAAAATATGATCAATTTTCTTTCTCTCTTTCTTTTCTGTATTTTGGGGAACAGAGTGTTCAGGGTCTCACTACCAGATCAGACTTGCAGTGATTCTCTTGTTTACAGCCTCCCAAGAGCTGGGATTGTAGGCACATACCACCACACACAGTCTCAATCGCCATCTCAGCCTGCAGGGCAGAGCCAGCATGGTAGGCTCTGGAGATTGAACCTCTGGGCCCTGAACCTGCTTGCAGGTGCTTTAATATGCTGAGCTATTTGGCTGGCCAATATAATGAGCTTAAAGTATTTGGACAGATGTCTTTATATTAAGACAAAATATGTGTAGCGAATCTGACTCCCAAGATGCACTTCTGCATCATTACACACCTAGTACGTATGGAATAGATTACATACGTAAGCTTAGCCACACAACATACATTTGAAAGTGCCGAACTAAAATTAAGTTTAAATATTAATTTGAAAAATGTCAGGATGTAAAATATGCAGTAGAATATCTATATTTGGGTTGATTAGAATCTCTTCCCTACAGGGAGAAAATACTGATTAATAGTTACTAAAATAAGTATAGTTGTAGTAGTGCTTCAGAACATAAAAGAATGATGATTAAACACAAGATTGAACTATAAAAGACTGATGCAAACAAGGGAAGCATCTCTCAGAAATGGAAGGAAGGAAGAAAATTAAGAGAAGGTCCTTTACTTGAAGAAGCAAATCTGGAAAGACAGGAGACTATTACACAGAATATTTTATACAGCCTTGTCAGGCCTGACAAGATGTAATTTCATACCCTAATAGAAATAAATGGAGCCAATTTACTGAAGGATAATATTTAGTCCAGAAAGTATTGTTAATTGGTGCACAAGTACACAGAATGCTCAACAATGTCTGTATTTGACAGAAAAAAAAAATGTTCAAATGTAGTGAAGCAAACCAGGCTTGATAGCCCATGTCTATAATTAGGGAGGCCGGGGCAGAAAGATCACCATGACTTCAAGTCCCTCCATGGCTAAACAGTGAATTCAAGGTAAGCATAAACTACATAGCAGAGAGAGAGAGAGAGAGAGAGAGAGAGAGAGAGAGAGAGAGAGAGAGACAGACAGACAGACAGACACAGAGAAAAGAAAGACAGAGACAGACAGAGACATATAGAGGAGAGAAAATAAGAGACCCACAGAGACAGAGAGACATAGAGAGACAGAGGGCACATAAAGAGAGACAGAGGAGAGAATGACACAGAGACAGAAGAAAGACAGAGAGCGAGAGACAGAGACAGAGAGAGACAGAGGCAGAGAGGCAGAGAAAGAGGCAGAGAGGCAGAGAGAGGACGAGAAAGGCTTATATTTATACATTTAATATTCATATATTTAATTTTCCAGAAGAAATGAAGGAATAGCACAAAAGAGCATTTGTTGTAATGATATTTACATATATATTAACCTATAGAAAAATAATACATATGAAAAAATTCTGATAGATTAGTACACACAAACTTCACTTTCACATTTTAAATATTACAAAATGGAGTAGAAAACATAAATGAGGTAATAAAGTGTTGACACTTATTTTAAAATAATTCATTGGATTTTTCGTAAAAATTTTATTTTCAATGTTATTGTGGGAAGCTGTGGTTTTCTTAATTTATTTCTCAGTGAGTTTGCTATTAATGTACAGGAATTTTCTGGATCATTGAGTGTAGCCTTTCTATATAGCCACACTGCTGAATTCGGTTGTTACAGATATTTATGATATATAAAAAACTCAATAAATGGACCCTCCCCCCAAATTTTGAGGCCTAATCCAAAAATGTACACTTGAAATTAATAGAGTCTTCTCCAGTGAAGAAGTAGAATGTCAAATATAGGAAATAATGTTAAACATGACTTTTCACCTCATTTACGTAAATTAAAGTAACAGTGAGATTTCACCATATTCTAGAAAGAATGGCTATCATCCCCAAATCTGCCAATAACTAATGTTGCAGGGGCTGTGGAGCAAAAGGAGCCTGTCTTCACTGTTTGTGGGAGTGTGGACTGGTGCCACCATTGCAGAAATCAACACGGAGAGTGCGCAAGCATCCAAAGCTGGAGGTTCCACTTCACTCAGCTATTCCCCTTCTTGATAGCTTCCCAAAAGAATTAAATGCATCCTACAAAAGCAATCTAGGCACGCCCATGTGTATAGTGACATGGTTTGTTACAGCTAAATTTTGGGAAGAGCCCAAATGCCCATCGACTGAGGAATAGATAAATATATAGAGTGCTACTCAGCTGTAATGAGGGATTCATGTGTGAGCTTTCTAGGACAGTGTGTGCACATTCAAGCTATGATCTTAAGTAGAACAATTTGGGTACACAGATGCAAGTATGGAGGCGCTTCTCTGGTATGACAAGGTGAAATAAGGAACAAAATAGATAGTAGATATTATGAGACAGAAAGGTCATATTCAAATGAGAACTGCATAGCGGTGAGGGGCAATGGAGGAAGGGAAAATAAGATTCAAGTGATGGTAAAGAAGAAAATAATGGAAACCAAGCTTTTGCAAAGGAGGGGATAGAACCATTGAAAGGACGGTAGGGGAATGGGAGAAATAAGAGGTAAGATATAGCGATACAGGTACAAATTCCCTAGAATGACCATGATAATGTAGACCTAATATGTACCAACACTATTGACAAAAATAAGTCAAGGATATTAAGCAAACAGGACTAATATGCATATTAGCAAAACAAAATACATAAAGCATACAAAAGGGTAATAGGTAAATAAACGTGGAGAAATATTCAGCTTTGCTTACAACTGAAGTGATAAATCCTATAAATGTGTACATTATTTGCAAATTACTGTTGTATCTGATGAGCCCAAGAACAAAAACAAAAACAGATTTAAAAAAAAATTTGCGTCAGCAAATGCTTATAAAATGTAACATAGTATTAGTGTAATTGGGAAGTGTAGAATATAAATTATATGAACCCCAGCAAAGATGAAGTTAAAATTGTTAAATTATAAAAGAAAAAATGAAGGAAAATATTATAGTCAAATAAATATATATGATAAAATTTATATATGGGAATAAAATTTATAACAATCTCAGTATAAAATTATATGAATGAATGACGCATATTTATTAACGTTACAAAGTGCTGTTAGAAAAATTAATCCTCAGCTAAAGTTTTAGGTGTGTGGGTACTAAGTTTGTGTTTTCTTAGATCTTAACATATGGTTATCTCCCCATGATAAATAAGAATGTAAGTACTTTTCACAGAATGTTGACTGAGATTTCCTGGAAGGACAAAGCTTGCCTGAAGGTGGGGAACACATCCAACTGGAAACATTCTAGTTAGTTGTCTTCCTCACCGTATAAGTACTGAAATGCTATGCATATATTAAAAAAAAAAAAAAAAAAGAAAGAAAGAAAAGAAGAAAGTTCTCTAAATAGAAAAAAGAACAGGTGATTTCAAATAAAAATCAAAACAATATTTTGTGTCCATGATGGGATTTTTAAATTCATGTTAGTAATCATGCT
Source organism: Myocastor coypus (assembly GCA_004027025.1). Taxonomy (NCBI): domain Eukaryota; kingdom Metazoa; phylum Chordata; class Mammalia; order Rodentia; family Myocastoridae; genus Myocastor; species Myocastor coypus. Next base: position 7,908 of record PVJA010033306.1, on the reverse strand, counting down.
TTTTTAAACTTTTCATGCCTCTGAAGGAACTATATAGCAACAACCCCTTCCTCAAATTCTTTTATTCAAAGGAAGCAATTTTTCTTTAAATAAGAAAGCTCATATATATGTACAGTTTACATATATATATATATATATATATATATATGTATAATGTCAATCAGAAATGTAATTGTAATTCTGTAAGTATTGTCAAATGGATAAACAAGATCAAGCATAAGAACAAAGAGAATCTTCTGTTTTTCTATTATTATTATTATTATTATTATTATTATTATTATTATTATTGCTTAACCTGTCCTGGGGCACAGCATGTGGTGCCAGGGATGGAGCCACAGTCCCTGTGATTGCCTACGCTTGCTTAAGCAGACGCTTTAGACCGCTGAGCCATTTTGCCGGCCCCAACAAAGGAAATCTTGAAGCTGGCAAGACAGCTCAGCAGTCTGAAGCACCTGCTTAGGAAGCAAACCCAAGTTCAACGACCAGGATTTGATCTCCGGCACTAAATGTCATACCTTCCCTGCCACCAAAGCACACACCTGTAATACCAGCACTAGGGAGGCTGAAAGCAGGGGGGATCACGTGAACCTGCGGTGCATAATGTGACCCTGCGACCAAATGAATGTAAAAAATAAAAAAAATCTCACTTTTTCCACGTGCGGAATGATGCTTTAGTTTGTTGGGCAGTGCCTCTTCTGAAGGATTAAGGAGACTGCATTCGTCCAGAAAGCAGAGGAGGAAGGAGAACAAGGGAAGGGGTTGGTATCTGCCATTCAAGGTTAAAGCTCCAATGGGTACCAAGCGAAAGTTTGCAAAATTTTATTATGCCTTATAAATCTGGAAGGACTTTTAAAGTCCCTCTTGTTCTATTCACATTGCATTGACAGACTCAAGAGAAAGATGGACATTTACCTGCATTCATTATGTATTTAAACTATTCTGCTATTGCTTCACCGAAAGCAGCATCAAAAGGTTAATATTATTACTGCCAGCAATTGACAGGTTAAAAATGGAGTCATCAGGGGGCAAAATTAACCATCCCAGCTAATTCAGCTTGTACATGGTTATATCTGGGCTTGAGGTTTAAAGCTATGAAATTTAAAAATTCCAATCTTCCCAGGATCATTTTTCTTTTTAATATTTCTAATGAACTTATAATACCCATAGAATCCATGAGCTATAGCATGCTATTGTGTGTTTGTTTTCCTTTGAGCCCAAGTCGCATTCTATGGTTCTTGTTTCCTTTGAACTTATTATGTAGTGTCAAACTTGAGATCAGTTCGGCCCCCTGAGAGAAGCATATACTAATACATGCATACACTGTGTAATGATAAAATCAGAATATCTGGCTTTTCACTCCTTTATGATGATCCCACTTAAAATCTCTTCTAGCATTTTGAATCGTAAAATATTCTTAACTATAATCTCCCTTCTGGGTCATAGGGCCCTGGACCATCCTAGGCTGTATAGCTATGCGAAACGGGAGAGACCTTCTGAAAACAGAGGCCCAGGAGAAGGTCCTGTGACAGGGGCTGTGCTGGGAAACCTGGCCTGGTTGTCTGTCACTCTTCTCTCATTGCTGGGACAAATGCCCAACATTCAAAAGGAAAGCAGGAAAGGCTTATTTAGCTCACAGTTACTGGAGGTTTTTCAGTCCATACTCCACTGTCTCCAAGGCTGAGTGGTACAGAGCAGAGAGCAGCAGTTCATGGCGTTGGCAAAGAGCAGACAGCAGAACAGAGAAGCAGTAGCACCAATGCTAACAGAGCGCAAGTCTGTCTCCCTGTCTCTCTTAGGTTACATTCAGGCTGTCAACCCTAGGCTGGGTGTAGCTCTCATGCCCATAATCCCATTGTTGCACCACGAATTCATCTCAAATTGTAGAACCGCACCTCAGTGACTGCATGAGGCTTTGAGGGGGACAAATACATACTGGTGCTCAGTGGGAGACTGTTTTAATTAATGGGGCCACCTGGGCCAAGGTGATACTGGACAAAGAAAGAAACGGAGAGCAACAAGATACATTGTGAAATGACAGAGGGATCAGTTATATGCTATGGGATAAAATAAGGAGGTGGTGTGAGTTTAAGATAAAATAAGGTTTTAGGAAATACACTGCTGAGATAATGTGCTCTTTGTTTTTGTTTTACAGAATCACTCTCTATTTCTTTTTATAAGGAAAATGCCCCGGTGGCTCCACGAAGTTGTACTTAACAGGTACATTCCATAATCCCAAAGCACGTCTTTGTCCACACAGTGAGATGCTCCTTCTCAGAATGGCTCTAACACTTAACGTGCTTTCTGCCCACCTAGGATTGGGCTGAGAAACTTCGTGACTGTTTGTCTAGTACTACAGTTCATCAACTTTCTGCCCATTATCGTATAATTAAGAGTAGATAACAGAAAATCAAGAACATGCCTCATAAAGTTGCAAGAAGGTATATTAGGAATATCTTTGAAAACGGACGTGTAAAATTACTTGGTAAAACATAGCACTACTAGCACTAACAAACGCACAGCCTAATTTTGCTACTGTAGGGGAGAGGCGTCCCGTTGATGATGGAATCTGCCCACTAGTGGACTCTGTCCACCTGCACTGCCATCTCAGCATCAGTTCGGGGGAGGGTGAAAAAAGACCAAAGAAGTGAAATTCAAATATCCTTGGGATGTGTAAACAGTTGCATCTCTTAAGGGCCTGGAAAGCCTGGTAATTAAAGCAAACTGGTAAACAGACAATTAGCCTGTCCTTTTGGAGTGTAAATAAGGTGGAGATTCCAAACATTTGCTGCAAGAACTCAGTGCACAGAGAAAGTCTCTTCCCAGACATGGTATTTTTGATCTTCCTTATTGCTCTACCAAGTCAATGCCAGGTGTTCAACAATTACAGGCTTTAAGAATGAATGAATGGGGCCATTGTGATGGTTCAGTGGTCTAAAGTGCCTGCTTAGGAAAGCCTAGGCAACCGCAAGGATGGTGGTTCGATCCCTTGCACCAGTCCCACCCCCAGGGCATGCTGAACCAGCCATAAACAAAAAGGAAATGAATAAGTGAATGAATGAATATATGAATGAATGAATGAATGAATGAATGAATGAATGAATCTCTCCTCCAACCACTTGCTGGAGTTCAGAGAACTTTGTAAATGATATACCCAGTCCATGCCAATACAAATGTATTGGTGAAACCACTTTAAAATGACATATACTTGGCTGAGTTCATTTGTGTTCCTCTACGCTTGCATACACAAAAATATATCAGCAAACCAGAGGCTCTGTGTTTAAAATCTCAAATGATGTGATGCTAGTTGGGCCATGGTTTATTTTCAAACATGCTGCATTTGCGAAACGTTGGATAATGATGATGAAATCTCTTTCAGAATAATTATAGTCCAATCATGGAGGACCCAGCCCTTCTGAAGCTACTGTCACTTGGTCTGCGCCTTAGAAATTAACGTCTCTTGGTGAAGGGAAGAAAGCAAAGCTGCGAGAACTTACTGCTGTATATCCCAGTAATGAGAACTTGAATGATGAAGTGTGATAGCATCAGAGGGCCCTGGCTCATCTGTACACATAATTGATTACTGTAATCTCTCTTAACCCCTTCCTGGCCTCTGTTTCCACAGCTTTTTAGTCCCTGAGTGCAACTTCTTTCCTTATTTTTTTTTTATTCCTTTGCGATCTGCAGACTTTAAGCTCAGTAGTGCCTTATTCATTTCCACAGTTTTATTTTGTGGGTGGTACCATATATTTTTTAAACATTTTAAAATAGGCTAGATATATCTAGGTCACAGTCCCTTAAATGCAGAGTATACTTAGAAGTCTTAGTAATTTGCACTGGATATAAAGCAATCTATATCAAGTTCAAAATGTCTTTAGTGAACTCTGTCATTAAAAGATATCCTGCTTTTTTGTCTGGGTTATTCTAATAAATTATATACTCTTGTAATGACCAGGACCAGGGGGGCTGGGGATATAGTTCCGTAGCACAAGTGCCTGCCTGGCAAATGCAAGGTCATGAGTTTGAACCCTGGTCCCAGAAATAAAATTTAAATCAATCAATCAATCAATCAATCAATAAAAAAGATCAGGGCGAGGGAGGTAGCTCAGTAGATAAGCACTTGCCTGGCAAGTACAAGGTTCTGAGTTCAATTTCTGGCACCACAAAAAGAAGAGGAGAGAGAGAGAGAGAGAGAGAGAGAGAGAGAGAGAGAGAGAGAGAGAGAGAGGGAGAGAGAGAAATAAATAAATAAATATGATCAATATTGACCTAAACTTATTTGTTCTTTGGGTTACTTCATGAATGGAAGAGGAAGTGTTTAAGATAAACTATTTCCTCTAGTAGCAGCTAGACTTCTTATTGACCTAGTGAAACAGTAAATCAGTTAGTTACCTTAAAAGAAAGTCATTGTTTAAAGTTGCTAGATTCGGCTGCTATAGTGGAATAAAACTCCTAACCATAGAAATACCTGAGGTGAGTTTGTGTTCTGTAATACTGAAAAATAAATTTTAGGAACAATGGAACCTAAGAGCAGAATATATTTATTGGGGAAAAGAACGCTTCTCTTCCAGAGAAGGACAGAAGAGAATCTGAGTGGATTTTCTGAGGACACTGCTTTCCTAGGGAATTTCATACTGCAAAACCAAGAGGTGAGGCCCATCTAAGCTGGAAAGTAGGGGAACTTTCTCAGGAGGTCATGAGGTGGGACAAAACTATGGTCAACCCATAAGATTACAAATACAGTTGTTCAGGAAAAATTGATTAAATCTAGGACCAAATAGAGAAGCCAGTCCTGTAGCAAGCGGGCATGAGTAGAGAATGGGGGCTTTTGCTGTAGGGGATTGAGTTACTGACTCTTCCGAGCTTCCTCAAGGTGATGGAGACCTACTTAGAGTATCAGTCCTAGATCCTTATCTTTAGGGAGGTAAGCATTTGTTTGATCTTCTGTCTTGAGGTCTGGCCAACAGGGAGAATGTCTGTTTCTCTCCCACAGTTGGGCTTCCATATTGGCTCCTGTTGATGCCCAGCCCTGTCTGAGTGCCTATAATATTTCTACCTAGCTCAGCTGCCTATAGCAATGCTTATTAGAGGATGGTCCAAAAGTGCCTAATTCAATGGATTGTAAACTGCACTTCACACCACTACAAACTGGTTTCTGCAGGACCCAGATTGTAAACTGCACTTCAAACCACTACAAACTGGCTTCTGCAGGACCCAGAAACCAGTCTGGGAAGAACCCATGACTCAGCACCCCATCGTACTGGAGAGATCCAAAAAATCACCTCCATTTATATCAGTAGAACCAACTGACAGGAGGGGGATGGGTGAACCAGGCACTCAGTAAGACTTTGTAGGGTTCATATGTTCCAGCCACTCAGTAGGACGTCAACTAGTGTCCATGCGTTGGACAGATAAGATTAACAGAATGGAAAAGTCTGAAATAAGAGCCAATGAGTAATAAATTAGATGAGCCAGCACTGTGCTTAGAAACAAAGACACAGGGAATAGAAGCAGGCTGGTAGATCTGACCCCTTTTACTTCATTTGATATAATTTAATTTGATTTTCCTTTATTTTTATCTTTCTTTTCTGTTTCTCTTATTTTTTTTTTTTTACTTTTCTTCTTCTCTTTTTCTAAATATCTGGAGAGAACACCAGCTGCTGAAAACTAATCCCCTCCCATAAGCCCAGAGAACAAGTTCTGATAATCCCTTCACTACTCTTTCCTTCTTTCTTTTCTGCCCTCTTCTCTGGCTTTCCTAAGCTCACCTGATCACTCTTTGTCCTCCAGTCTTGTTTCTACTTCCTTTCCAGTTATCTTTGCTTCACACACTCTTCTTTTAAATTTCCCCACCACAGGGTAAAAATGCTCTAACAAGGGGAAACACTTTGTATACATGCTCCTAAGATATGATTGGTTCTGTTATATAACTGTAGATTTTGTTCCTATGGTCTAAGGTGAATAATTAACAGTTACCACAGTTCGTCAGTTTATATACTGTTTGATCTCTATTGTTATTGCTGATTATATTACTTTAGCTAGAATATCATAGCAGCTGTAATCAGTTATTCTCCCTTCTGAAACAATACTGGAAGTACTAGGGTCATAATCTCAGCCCAGCAGGGAAGATGTGGGCACTCAACCAAACAGATACCAATGTCCACTCTTAAGTAGGAACTAGGATCTTGGGACAGGCACAAACCATAAACCTTCTGCACACAGAAGTCGTTCCAGAGGAATAGACTTTCTTTGAGAGACCTTGATACTAGTGATATAGTTATCTAGTACAAAAAGTCACAAGAATCAACACAGAATTTTCCTTTTTGAAATACCAAATGACAAGACACAGATGGGAAGTGTAATCTCAGACCTTTAGCCCACATAGAACAAATCCAGGATACATTGACAGAGAGGAAAATGAAAGACACATTTTGGGTGGTTATTATAAAAATAGTCCTGTAATTTCTGAAATGATAGCAAAAAAAGTAAAGAAACAAACTCTAGAAGAAATCAGGTCAGAAATAATCTCACAGGTAAAAAGAAGTGACAACCATAATGAAGGGACTTATCAGCATATCGACAGTAGACATAGATAATAAACTATGGGTATATAGAAATGATTGGAATCTCAAAGGAACAATAGAGGAAAGAAACAGAATGCGTGAAGCAAATTCAAAGAGATACCAGGACAAAGTCTCTTGATGGAAACTAAACGTAAATGTTCAGACCTTAAAGACATGATTGTGGCTAGCGACCATGAGAAGAAAGGTCCCTTAAAAATAAAAAAGGGACTAGGAAACAATTGAACAGCTGCAAGTCAATGCGTGGAACAATATAAGAATGAACGATGTCAAAGAAAACACTGGAGTTAACATAAATGACATTTGAAGTCTATTTGCAGAAATAGTAGCATGAAATTTCTCAAGCATAGGAACTGAATCTGACATAGAGAGAAATGAGGCTGCTGTAGTCAGCGTTTAGAAGGGGAACCATTTAATACAGGACATATAATTGAGTAGTCGATAGGCTGCACCCAAGACATTGCCTGTCCAATCTCTGCATCAAGCAGAATGTGCTATTTGGTCACCCATAAGATGTCACTGGAAGACAGAGCTGCAATCTAAATATAGTAGCCATCTTCTGGAGTGCCGGTTCTGATATTCCAATCATAAATAGATTTCAAAGACCTGTGTCAGATCTATGCTGACTGCTAACGACCATTATTTTTCATTTCTGTGTCAAAGGAAGACATTAATGCACAATGGCCCTGTTGAGGCCAGGCAGATCAAAAATATCATTTGCTAGGTACTCATGACTCAAGGACCTTCTCCGCTGCTCTTTCTGTACACTAACCTGTTTTGAAACTGTCCCATTGTGATTTCTTACTTATTGAAATAAATAAATAAATAAATAAATAAATAAATAAATAAATGACACAATATGAATTTTTTTAATTCAACTATGTATTTCAACTTGCCTACTTTTGCAAATTGGGCAAAGATATGCTTCCTACGTGGTCTCCCTTCTGGTGTTCTGTTTTGTTCCCAGGCCCACAAAGTTTCCCCTCTTTCCATGGCATTTCCCTAGGTGTCACATTGATAATTCTTTTGCTCTTTAGGTTAATAAAACAAATAATTGTATGTATTCACCCTTTGCAAACTGCTCACTAAAGTTAATACTATTTTAAGTTAGTGTGCTTGGAGTTTGACCCAGTCCTTTTTATATACTCTGGTTTCACAAAAAAAAAAAAAAAGATAAACCAATAAAAAATCATAATGCAGTCATTGAGAAATGCCATCATTAATTATTCCCCCTAGATTTTCAAGTACTACTCTTGAGAGAATGACAGTAATAAGAGACTGGGCCAAAAACCATATTCTTGACAGGCTACAATTTTGTATTTCCTTGAAT
>PVJA010033305.1:0-22500 GCA_004027025.1 Myocastor coypus | reverse complement strand
AGAACATGTGTCTACACAGAAAAATTCTGCATAGGTGTTCATCATAGTACTCATAATTGCCAAGAAGTAGAAAGAAACCCAAATGTTCCTCAGTTGATGCAAGCATTAATTAAACAGACCAGTGAGATGGTTCAGCAGTTGAAACTGCCTGCTCAGGAAAGCTTAGGCAACTGCAGGGATCAAAGTTCAATCCCCAGCACCACGTGCTGCACCAGCCCCACCCCCAGGGCAGGCTGAGCCAGCCATAATAATAATGATAATAATAATGAAGTATAGGGGTTAGGGAGATGGCTCCATGGCACAAGTGCCTGCTTGACAAGTACAAGGTCATAAGTTCAAATCCTCGTCCCGTAAAGAAAAAAAAAAAAAAAAGTAAATAAAACATAGTCTATCTGTGCACTAGAATACTATTCCACCAAGAAGAAGAATTAAATACTAATACATGCTATGGCATGGAATAAATTTCAAACCATTACACTCACAGAAGTAAATGAAAAAGCCACTCACAGTAGCCAATGCATATGGTGTGAGTCAATGTATGTGAAATGTTCAGATTAGACAACTCTTCTAGAGACAGAAAGCACATCATTGGTTACCCAACATGGGATAAGTAGGGCAGGACAAAAGGCGAGCACCAGTATAGGATATGGGGCTTCTTTTTTGGGTGATGAAAATGCTGCATAACTGGTTGTGACCATAATTGCACAATTCTTGAATATAATATGTTTTTATTGTTTCAATCATTTTGTTGAATTGTACAAGCAAGTGGGTAAATTGTATAGTATACAAATTATATCTCAATAAAGCTATTTTTTACAAGAAAAGAAAAAGAATAACTATCTAAGGAAGAACTCGTCCTGAAGGGCTGGCCAAATAGCTCAGCAGATTAAAGTGCCTGCAAGCAGGCTCAGCGGCTGGCTAGGTTCAATCTCTAGTCCTGCCAGTGCCAGCCCTGCCTGTGCTGGCCCCACTGCTGGGTGCACTGGGATGGCAATTGAGACTGAGCATGGTGGTGCACACCTGTAATCCCAGCTCTGAAGGAGGTTGTAAACAGGTGGATCACTATAAGTCCAGTCTATTAGTGAGACCCCGAACACCCTATAGACCCTCCCCCCACCAAAAAAACCCCCAACTCATCCTGATACATAAAGAACTATTACACTAAAAAACCAAAAAGATTAATGGCCACTAATTACATGAAAAGATTTAACATAATCTTTTTTTTTTTTTTTTTTGTATTTTTAGGAAAGGATCTACAGGTTATTCAGTTTCTCACTACTAGATCGGACTCATAGTGATCCACCTGTTTACAGCCTCCCAAGAGCTGGCATCAGAGGTGCATACCACCACGCCCAGTCTCATCTGCTGAGCTCTTTGGCCAGCTCTAACATAATTAATTCTGGAGGAGGTACAAATTAAACCCTAGTACAGTGCCATTCTAAAAACAATAACTGCTGGGCGTGGTGGCACACGCCTGTAATCCCAGCACTCGGGAGGCTGAGGCAGGAGGATCAGTGTGAGTTCGAGACCAGCCTGGGCTACAAAAGTGAGCTCAAGGCCAACCTCAACTGTATAGTGAGACCCTGTCTCAAAAAGACAGAAAAAAAAAAAAAAAAGAACAATAACTCCATGTGTTAGTGAAAAGGCAGAGAACCTAGGATTCTCCTCAGCTGCTGATAGGAGAATAAAATGAGGTACAAAGAGGCACAACCTTTGGAGAACTGACAGCGTCTTATACAGTGAAACGCACCTCTACCTGCTGTTCCAGCCATTCTCTCTTTTTTTAAAATTCCTGCTTTTATTTTTTTTTAATTTTTATTTTATTTCAGCCATTCTCTTCTAGGTCTGTTTCCCAAGTACAGTGAAAATATAAAGATTGGCACATGGGTAAAAGTAGCAGTTTTAGTCATAATAGCCAAAAAACTTGAAACAACTCAAATGTTGATCATAGCCAGCAATAAAGAAAAACGAAAAACAAAACAACAACAAAAACTGCAGTGTGCACAGGCAGGTATACATTTCAGACATTAAGGTAAGCAAAAGTAAGACAAACACACGCAAAAGAAAATATCTGTCATGTGATTACATTTACAGGAATTCCCGGAACAGACCAAGCCCATTGGTGGTGATGGGCGGGCCCACAGTGGTGACTCAGACACATCCAACACTCTCCCCCCCAGGTCTTCACATCCTCACCCATCTGGTCTGTCTCCCTCTCCAGCCTAAAGGTTTAGCTGGCTGGGCCTGAGCCACTCTGGAGTGAAAAAGGGCTGAGCTTGAACTTTCAGCCTTCCCCTCACCTAGTCACAGGAGAAAAGGTAGCTCAGGTTGGAGGTCTGTGCTGGGTCTTTGGAGAGACATAATAATAGCTAATATCTCTTGGCGCCCACTAGGAACCAGGTACAGTGCGATTAGACAACATCACTTAATCTAATCTTCATTGTACTATTAGCTAATACCACCATCACCCCTTTCCCAGGGGGACTACCTGAAGGGTGGGCCCTTGCTGAAGATAGCGCAGTGAGGAGATGGTGCTCCTCTGTCCAGTCCCAGAAAGTTCACCAGAGCCACAGCAGCTGGATGTGGCTCCTGGTGTCCCAGCTGAATGCTCTAATCACGTAAGGCTGGGCAGGGCACCTGAGCCTTCTGAATGCCAGCCTCAGCTCCTCATCAGTGAGCTGGATACAGTGCTAGAGCTGCCTTCACATGAAGCTCTCAGGCAGTTCAGTGAGGAAATATTCCAGGTCACAAAGTGAAGAGACCAGAAAGATGTGGGCAGGGGCCCAAAACCCAAGGAAATGGGGTGTCTTTCTCAAAGTCATACAGGAGGCATCCAGGTGTCTCCATTCGGCTGAAATTATGTCCATGGCACAAGCCACAACTTCTCTTTAAGAACTCCATCCCCACCTCTGTGTTCCCCTCCGCTATCCCGTACCGCTCCCTCTCTCCCACCACCAATGCCAAGCTGTCCTGCTCGGGCCACTCTGCCTCATTAAGCTCCCAGCTGTCCCTGTGCCAGACTGTCCCCTCCCTGCTCCTGTCTCTTCCAGCAGGACCTTAGGCGCCTACACCCAGCACAACCTGTTCTCTGGCCATGACAAGGCCCTTGAAGGGGTCAGGCTCCACACAGGACTCTCTCGCTCTCCTAGGTCACCTCTCTCCCTTTCAACAGTGAAATCCTTCCTTCCCTAAATGCCTGACACTAGCAATTCCTCTAATGGGAGGCAGGGCCTGTGAGTTGGCACTGAAATTAAGAGAATTGATAATGAAGCAAAATACACTAAAAGACTCAGCTTTCATCCTGAGGAAGGCAGGGGCTAGAAAGAAGGGATCGAGAGGGCCTGCAACGAGCTTACTTATAGTCCTAGTGCTCAGGAAGGCTGAGGCAGGAGCACTGCGAGTTTGAGCCTAACCCTGGCAGTTTAGCACATTAGCCAGACTCTGTCTCAATAAAGGATGGGGTGCAGTGTGGTGTGAAGGTGTGGTTCAGCCCACAGTGAAGAACCCATGCCATTGGACTCAAGCAAGGCCACGTAGCTTTGACCTCCTGCCCAGGACATGATCACTACTCTCATCCCGTCGGACCTGCAGCCCTGCCTTGGGGCCTGGGCAAACCCTTGAACAATTCCATGGAGCAGGCATTACTCTGTCCATCCCACAGCCCAGGAGGAAATCAAGGCTCATTCACTGGGCAACTTCATCTTTTTTTTTTCTTCTCATTAATGGAAATTATTAGACCCAGGGCCTTCACTCTGAGCCACATCTCCAGCTCTTTTCTAAATTTTTTTATTTTAAGGCGAAAGATTTATACGATCTGAAGAGAAACCAGAGTATAAATTTTTTTATTTTGAGACAGCATTTCACTAAGTTTCCCAGGCTAGACTTCAACTTAGGATTCTCCTGCCTCAGCCTCCAAGAGTGCTAGGATTATAGGTATGTGCCCCACGCCCAGCTGTGGCCACATTTTAAGGCCAAAAGATGCTTGCAAGCTGATGACTGTTCAGAGGATGGTGAGTTGGAGTAGCGGGAAGTCTAGAAATCATTCATTTGAGGAGAAGCTAGAGGAATCAAGTTCTAATTAGCTTCTGGGCTCATATCAGAACCTCACTACTAAGGAGCTAGTTGTCTTCCAATAAATTACTTACAATCATTGTGCCTCTCTTTCACCATCTGTGAAATGGGAGAAATAATAGTGCTAGAGACCTTGTGTACTCTGAGAAATACATGAGTTCCTATGTATGAGAAGCCTGCACAAAGTACCTGGCGGAGTAGGTCCTGTGCACCTGCCACTGCTGTGTTGAGTGTCACTGTTGTTAATCTCCTCAGAGAAGAACAAGCAAAACAGTCACAGCACTCTCTGTCACCTGTCTATCACATGACCTTATGGTCTTAACAGAAATGGAACTGAAGACCCAGACACCACTCACCAGCTGGATGACGCCTGCAAAGTCTTCTGGTCTTCTACCCCAGCTATGTTGTCGGCCCTTGCTACCTAAGAGGTCTATGTGATCCAGAGGTGCAGGCGGGGTGGGGCAAATGGCAGAGCAGCTTCCCCAGTGCTAGCTGCACTGGAATGGGGAAGGTGGCACTGCAGGGGGCTTCACAGAGAAAGAACCCAGGTCAGAAAGTAGATGCAGGGAGATTAAAAAAAAAAAAAAAAAAAAAACCTCCACTAACGAGATGGGAAGGACCCAGCACCAGAGGACAGGTCGCTGTGGTGGAGCCTGGCTCTGAGCCAGGCCTGGGTCTAGACCATGCAGGGCACACAGGGCGCACTGGCTTCTGTATGGGAAGATGCCTCTGTTCATGCCCACTTTGCTGGCAGCCCCACTCTGCCACCTCAGGATAGAAAAGTCCCTGACCAGAACTCCTCATGAGTCCCAAGGTCTTCTTTAGGTCTGAATCTCTCCCAGTTCCAGGGTGAAAAATATATCTGCAGACTCTGCTTTTTAGTCACGACAGAAAGATGGCCTGCAGGAACTGACCTTTCCTGCTGGACTCTTAACACTTCTGTGTATCAAATGGCTTGGCAGTCTGTGCTCTTCCTGGAGACAGGACCCCTCCCTGCCACCACCAGCCTCTGCAGTCCTGGGGACAAACCCAGGCATTTGTGCTGAGCTATATCTCCAGAGAGACCCAGTCTTGTTAAATCATAAAGCTGCCAGGCTGTGTTTGACCTTGTAATCCTCCTGCTTCAGCCTTCAGAGGGCTGGAATTACAGGTGTGCACCACACCTGTGGCTAGGGCATCTCTTCCTCTCTTGCTGGCTGTGCCTCTCAGCAGGTGGATGCCCAGGTGGGATTCTGGCCTGATCCACTTCCTCTGTCTTGACTGGTCCCTATATCCTCTGTTCCTAACTGGAGGAGCAGATCAGCTCCAGGCCTCTGCCCAGCCCCAGTGACTCACAGCCAGGGAGGCACAGCTGTCCACCCATCAGCCTCTCCCTGAAGCCCGGCCTAGGTCCTGGCCCCTGCACACAGCCCTTGTTGGTCATGCCAGTGGTCCCAACCCTGGAAGCCTCTTTGGCTTTCTCTGAAAGGGTGATGAGGAAGGACTTTGAGGTTACATATGCTTGGTCTGTGCCTGCCTGCTGATCTGGGGTGCACTGGCTCTTAGTTGGAGAGATAAGAGTTTTAAGATCAGGAATAGCACTGGGATGTAACCCACAAAGCACTGGGTTACATCATCAGCCCTTTTTCAACTTGGGTGACTTCACTCAACTCTCTGGGCCTCAGTTTTCTCATCTATAAAATGGGAACACTAGGGGGTGGCAGCAGGCAGTTTGAATTGGAAAAAGTAAATGGGAACATTAACATACTACCTCCCAGGTCCACCTTAATTCAGATTTAGATTCAATTGGAAATCCTGTGTATGCGTGTCACCTGCTATTGTTTTATTATTAGCTATATGTCCTCACTCAGTTTCACCTCTCAGATACTCAGTGTACTCAGCTAAAAAATGGAAATATACAAAGTGCCCCCTCCCTAGACTTGCCAGAGTTTAATGAGGCTGTGTTCCTAAAGTGCCCAGCACGGGGTCAAGCACAGATGGGTACACAGTCTCCTGTGCTTCCCACCGCCCTGTCTTCCCAGCCCTGTGGCAATATACTCCTCCTTCCAAACCCAGGCTCCAGGAGGACCATGGTTTCCATCCCACGAGTTTGAGCTTAGCCTTTCTAGGCTGAGGCCCAGCAGAGCCTTAGGAAATGTGCAGATTCACCCCCACCCTCTCCATATCTCAGCATCTTCACAGCCACAAATATTTATTGAGTGCTGCTACTCTGCCCGCACCCACCCCTGCCTGGTCCTCCCCTTCCTGCTCTGTCCCCCACCATAGGGCTGAAGGGGAGGGAGCTACAGGAAGAGGCCCTCTACTGTGCAGTGAAAACGTTTCACTGGGAAGTCATCCAGTCTTCGCCCCACATCTTGGCTATTAAAAAGAGACCAGAGGGGCCCGGCAGGATGGCTCAGTGGTCTAAAGCTCCTGCTTGGGAAAGCTTAGGCGGCTGCAGGGACCACGGTTCGATCCCCGGCACCACATGCTGCACCAGTCCTGCCCTCAGGGCAGGCTGAGCCGGACATAAAAATAAACAAATAAAAAATAAATAAATAAATAAATAAATAAATAAATAAATAAACAAACAAAAGTTCTGAAACAAGAAAAAAAATTAAATTAAATTAAAACCAAACAAAAAAAAGAGACCAGAGTTTTAGGGTCAGGCATATAGGACAGGAAGAGTCACAGTTCAGTCGCTGTCTCTGTGACCTGGGAGTTTGTTTCTCGCTGCCTCAGTTTCTTCATGTGTAAAATATAGATATGCTTAGCTCGTGCCCTGGAAGATTTTGGGAGAATACCTGAGATGGCTATAAAATCCTCACAGGTTTGGTGCCTCAGCTTCCTGAGTAAGCAACTCCGCTGTCCGCTTTCTCTCCAGGGCACCCCAACCCTCCTCAGTCCATGACACATTGGGAGGCCTCCACCCCCAACATGTGACCCATCCCAATCATTCATAAATGCACGCATTCCCCTTCTGTGAACTCACACTCGTGCTCAGACAAACACTCATTAAAGGCTTACACTCACACAGTTTTGTTATTCTTACCACAGTGTGCTGCTATTACATGCTTATATGCCGTCCCCCTGGTTTTAGCCTCCTCATCCCAATACCTAGAGAAGTACCAGGCCCTCAATAAAAGTTGTTGAATTATTAACAAATCCACGTTACCCGGTGCCTAGTGCTGTGTCTGGTGAATCCAGTGTTCCCAAGGTGTGGCACCTACTGAGCAAATATAAATAGAACTCTGCACAAACACCCAGCCCTACCTCCTTTCCCGCCAATGTTGCCACCCCCTATGCTTTCCAACCCAAACTGGCAAAGAGCACTGTTGAAACCCAAAACTGTGGGACACACCCAAACCCTTAAAGGTCAAGCACCTGGGCAGGTGCATAGAGCAGCCCAGTGAGGAGCACTGTCACCAAGTAGCCTGGGTCTCTGGGAGCGTAACTGCCCCATTCTGCTTCAGGCTCTGAAGCCCTTGCCCCCAAGGCTGGTGTTACAGCCCTGACCTCTAGCACCTGCCATGTTAATCTCTGCACAAAGCCTGACCTCGCCCTCCTCCTCAATGCCTGAACAGCCTCTCCTCACTGTCGCCCGGCTTTGCCTCTCCATTGGATTTGTGTGCCCTGGACTGACCCCAGAGCCTTGGTGAGAGAGGCCCACACCCTCCAGCTGAGCCTCCGCTCTGAGCTGTCCTCTTGCTCGGGGAGGATGAGGCTGCCCTAAGCCTTGTCCTAGCGAGTGTGTTGACTTCCCCAGTGCTCCACGCCACCACTTGTGAGACGGAGAGGGACAGGGTGGGAGGCACCGCTGGCCCAAGCCTACTCTCTCTGGGTCAGGCCACAACCAAGACAGGATGGCTCCACTAGGCAGAGACGCCAGGGCTCCCCATGCTGCCTGAGGCAGTCACCTGGGGTCTGCAGGAGTGTGGCACGACCGAGCGAGGGTCTGCCTGGCAAAGAGTAGGCACCTCGGCCCCACCTGGCCACCCTCTGCAAGTGGTGCAAACAGACTGACCTGTAGGGATTGAGGGTGCAGACAGTGACAGCAGGGAAGACGAGCTTGTCAGAGTTGAGATTGATGTTGAGGCTGACAGGGTAGCTGAAGTACTCTCCAAACAGCAGCGCGAACTGCCAGTACATCATGCCAAAGGCGCAGAGCCAGAGCACGGCCCAGAAGGCCGTCTTCATGCGGTTGTGCTCGGAGCACACGAGGCGGATGGCACCGTGGATGGTAGTGTTGCTGCAGAAGAACTGGAAGAGCTCCCGGTACGAGCGGTGGAACTCAATCAGGGCCTCCTCCTCCTCTGTGTGCTGCTGGGGGGCTGAGGGCTCTGGGTCCAGCCCTGGCTGCTCACACTTGTCGCCCTTCAGTGGCCCTGGGAGAGGCCGGGGAGGAAGAGGGCCTTGCGGCTTGTGCTCATCGCCCTTCATTGAGCCCTAAGGTGGGTTGGAGAGGGCAGGGTCAGGGTCAAGGTCAGTGCTGAGCCTGGGCTTGGGAGCCTTCCCCCATCACCACCTTGAACTCTGCCAATACCCACATATCCCCCCAAGCCACTTTCCCCGTTCCACCCACACCACACCCTGTCGCCTCTCCAGGAGCCAGCTGACCTGCTGGAGGGCCAGCCAATGGGCCGGCGCTGGGCTTCCCTAGAGCGGCCTCTCTCCTCCCCAGATAAAGCCACCTCTGGCTTTCTGCACTGGCACCTCCCTGCCGTCTCCAGGGCAGGCTCTTGCCTTGTTCTCAGACTCCCTCAGGCCCTCTTCCTGCAGAATTCTGGCTGGGCTCCTGCCTCTCACCCCCTCTCTGTTGTCTTCTGCTCCTCCTTGGTGTCTGGCTTCTTCCTTGCCCGCCCCCTGCTCCCTGGGCCAGCTGCTCTGATCCTGCCTCTCTTCCTCCTCCTCCCGTGTCTTCCCTCTCAGCTGGCCCTCTGGTCCCTGGCACAGCCACCTCTCCCGTCGCTTCTCCCTCACTGCCCCACAGAATGCAGGACTCCTGGAGGTCTGAGCTGCCTCCAGCTCCTCACTCCCAGGTGTGGCTGGGCTGGGACTGGTTCCTTTCCAGTTGAGTCTGGCAGCCAAGCCTCTCCTCCCCCTCACCTGACAGGTGCAGCGGCAGCCCAGGGACCGCCCGTCGGTGAGGGATGGAAGCGACAGAAGCCTCATTAGCATCTCAATTAAAGGTGAGCAGGGCAGGGGGAGGGGTAGAGGAGGAGGCCTGGTTGGGAGCTCCCCAAAGGAAAGAGGTCTCCTGGGGACAAGTAAGAGTCTGAGCCGGAGAGCTCACAGGCAAGGGGACTGCGGACAGAAGGACAGATGAGGGTCATAGATCTGGAACAGGCAGAAGAATTCTGAACACCAAGCCAGGAGGGCAACATGGAAAGGAGGATGAGCCAGGAGTGAGCCCAGAGCGTGGTAGCCAGGGGAGACAGACGGCAGGAAAAGGGAGAGGGATGGAGGAGGACAGGATGGAGAGCTGGGGCTGTGGAAGAAGAGGTCACAGGGTGAAGAGACAGAAGAGACCCAGAGGATGCAGGCAAGGGAGCCACCGCAGGAGCCCTCTCTCAGGCAGAAGAGCAAGGGAGCCCGTGGGCTGCTGGGATCCCTCCTGGGACCCCCTAGTCAGCCTTGCCCCAGGTCCTGCCGGGGAAGAAGAAGCAGTCTTTGCAGAAGTGGGAACACCTGGAACCCCCACCTGCCTTTTTCCCCCTCTCTGTCCTCCTGTCTCTAGAATCCTCACCCACTAACCTTGTCCAGGCCAAGGAGGGGCCCAAGGAGGGGCCCAGGGGCCCAGAGGGCTGGGCCCAGCCCCAGGACATTCTGTTCTGTTTTACACCACTGGCTGCCAGGCCAAGAATGTGTAATGTCCCCTATTGTGGTCACGGGGTTGTAGGAATGTGGGCATGGGAGGTAGCATCGGGCCAGACAGGGCACTGTGGGCACAGTCAGAGAGCCTAAAGAAAGGCAGAGGCAGCAGGCACTGAGAGGACAGGGAGGGGTGTGTCAGCACTGGCACCTGGGAAGAAGAAGGTGGCACAGCCCAGGAAGGAAAGAGAGGCTAATGTGGTAGGGGCTCTGGTTTCACTCAAGCTTCTGTCCAGACCTGGCCCAGAACAGAACAGAAATAGAGGCACCAAGCAGTGAGCAGGTGGAGAGGAAAAGGTCAGAGAACTGGACTCAAAAGGGGGCCACGGGGAGACACAGCCAGTCTGTTCACACAGCACAGCCCTTGCCTGGCCCATCAGAGCCCTGCCCCACCTAGGTCTGTGGGAGACGCTCTTCCTGCCTCCCTCCCTTCCACAGCTGGCCTGGGCCTTCTCCATCCCTCCCACCTACAGACACAAGCCCAGCTGGAGCCAAGAGTCGGGGGTGGGGGGCAGCTCAGGTGAGGTAAGGACCAAGTCTGTGGGAGCCTCCAAGAAAGACTTGTTTCATGTGAGACCCCATAGATGGTGACATCTCAGCCTGATCAAGAAAAATAAGGAAGGCCAGAAAGATAGCTCAGCTGACTACAGTGCCTGCTTAGGCAAGCACAGGCAAGTGCAGGAACCACAGTTCAATCTCCAACACCAACACCTGATCTGGCCAGAGTCCCAGCGTGGTGGCACATGCCTGTAATCCCAGTGCTGGACAGGCTGAAAGCAGGAGGATCACCGCAAGTCCAAGCTGCATAGTGAGACCCTATAACAACAAGATACATAAGAAAGAAAGAAAAAGAGAGAGAAAGACAGAGAGAAAAGAAAGAAAAACAAGGAGTTTGTCCAGCAAAGAAGAACAGAAGGTCCTCCAGACTCTCAATAGAGCTCACTCTTGCGGCTTCTTACAGTAAGGACCAGTGTTGGCCAGGGTTCCAAACAAGTTCAGCTATTTATCTTTTTTTTTTTTTTTTTTTTCTTTTTTCATTATGGTACTAGGCATCGAATTCAGGACCTTGTGGTCTCCAGCAATCACTTATTCCACTGAGTTATCTCCCGAGACCTCAGCTGTTTATCTTGACGTCTTCTCAGGAACATGCCTCAAGAGGGAAAGGCTGGCTCACTGTCCTTTTTTTTTATTTTTATTTTTATTTTTTTTTGCAGGACCCGGGTTCAAACTCACAACCTTGCACTTGCCAGGCAGGCACTTGTGACACAGAGCTATCTCCCCAGCCCTTCACTGTCCATTGTCCAGGTAATACAAATGGCCATTTCTAAGCTTAAGCCAGTTCTCTGACCTACGACAGCAGCATTCTAAATAGAATTAGGAGTTCTGTTCCTGTGGGGTTGTATACCATTTCAGTAATTTTCCTTGCTGATGGGACAAAACTGCTGGCACCCACATCATGAAGGAAGAGAAGTTTATTTTTACTCATGTGCCAGAAGATTCTGTCCTTGCATGCTCTGTGGTATGATGGAAGAGCCTCTGAGAGCTGCTCAGGTCAGGATGCCAGAAAGCTGAGAGAAGGAAGAGAGGCACCCAGGAGATGCCACACCCCAGGGATCCACCTCTTCCAACCAGGTTCCACGACCTAACAGTGGAGCCCCTGTAATCCAATCACCTGGCACAAGCCCCTGAGTACGTAAGGTTTGGGGAGCGTCTAAAAAGAAATCATGGAGCCGGGCGTGGTGGCGCACGCCTGTAATCCCAGCACTCGGGAGGCTGAGGCAGGAGGATTGATGCGAGTTCGAGACCAGCCTGGGCTACAAAAGTGAGCTCAGGACCAGCCTCAACTGCATAGTGAGACCCTGTCTTAAAAAGGCAAAAAAAAAATAAAAATAAAAATAAATAAAAAGAAATCATGGCCGGGCGTGGTGGCTCACACCTGTAATCCCAGCACTTGGGAGGCTGAGGCAGGAGGATTGGTGCAAGTTCGAGACCAGCCTGGGCTACAAAAGTGAGCTCAGGACCAGCCTCAACTGCATAGCAAGACCCTGTCTCAAAAAGACAAAAATAAATAAATAAAAAATAAAATAATAATAATAATAAATAAAATAAAAAGAGGGCCCAGCAGGATGGCTCAGTGGTCTAAAGCGCCTGCTTGGGAAAGCTTGGGCGGCTTCAGGGACCGCAGTTCGATCCTGGGCACCACATGCTGCGCCAGCCCTGCCCTCGGGGCAGGTTGAGCCAGCCATAAAAATTGAATGAATAAAAAAACAAAGCCTTTTTTGGCCGGGCGTGGTGGCTCACGCCTGTAATCCCAGCACTCGGGAGGCTGAGGCAGGAGGATCGGTGCGAGTTCGAGACCAGCCTGGGCTACAAAAGTGAGCTCAGGACCAGCCTCAACTGCATAGCGAGACCCTGTCTCAAAAAGACAAATAAATAAATAAATAAATAAATAAATAAATAAATAAATAAAAATAAAAAAATAAAAAGAAATCATGACTTCTGCTTAGCATGTTTGCCATTCACTTTGGGAGCCAAACCAGCCAAACTTGAGGCTATCGGGCCTCCCCTATGCCTGGACTTGAAGGTCCACAGAGATTCACTCTCTCCACATAGCACCTGTGGATCAGCAGCTCTCTGGTATTGGACTGAAACCCTGACTCTGAGGAAAACTCTGCAGTTCTCAGACATCCCTAGATAAGCCAGGTCCTTAAGCTCCTGTCCCACAGACAAGTTGCCCAGCTCCCTGACTGTGTGATCTCAAAGGTTCTGCAAAGCTCCTCCCTGTCTTTTCTATTTGCTCACTAGTGCCTGGAAGCCAGCCACAGGTTCACAGCAGTGTGACAAATAGTTTTCATCCCAAAGGCTCAGCAAAAAGCATTTTGAGGCCTGGTCTGGAGTCTAGGATGGCCCAGGGAGGAAGAGCCAAAATAAGAGTAACTCAGAAGCCACCGCAGGGCAGATCTAGAACAGTCCAGAGCAAGCTTGCCGTGAGCAAAACAGAAAGCTGAGATGTGAACTTACATCAGAGCAGTTTTAAATACTACTTCTTAAAGGGCAGAAATAAAGCACAAATACATTTTTGCCACCGTGTAGTTTTCTAGCAATAGAGAAGTACCTAGGGCAATCAATGCTTCCCTTTGTCCTGTTCTTTTTTCTCCTCTCAGACCTAGGAGACCCACTGCAGTTTGTGTATCTGTCTGTACCCTTCTGTGTAAGTTTGTAGACTTATGGCACCATGTGATAGGTATTCATCTATGATTTCTATTTTCTCTTTTAGGCTTCATGATTTTGGAAAAGGCAACCTATCTCTCTGGGTTCCAGCACTCTTATCTGAAAACATGGGCAGGAAGGGTAGGCGAGGCGTCTGTGTGGTCACAAGGACCCTGCCAGCTAAGCAGCCATGAGCCCCTCACTCAGCACATGAGGGAATTGAAGTTCAGAGAAGCTGCTGCTGCCCAGGCTTCAGAGGAAGGGGATGAGGAGCCTAGCAGACCATGCCTAGGAAGGACCCTCTGCTCAGGGTCCCCCAGCCTCTCCCCATCCATCCCAGTGTGGCTGTAATGTGCAAAGGCTGCTAGCGGACATCCGGAGCCTGAGCACCTGCTGTGGGCGTGGGAAGCAATTAGAAGGTCTTCTACTTTGAAGGCGTCACTTCTCCACATTGTGGGGCAGAACCGACCTAGTTTTTTCTTGCAGCTGTTTACTAGTCTCCTATGTGCCCATACACGCATGTGCATACCCTGCGGGCATGGGGTCATATCAGGAGTTCTCTGAGGACAGGGATCTAGGTTTTTCATCTTGGTTGCCATAGGATCTAGAGGCCTAGAGGTTGCTTCTTCTGACTGATTCATTTTGCAGAAAGAATTAGTAGGCTGGAGACGCCTGAGAATTTCTCCTTGACAGAAATGTGCACTGACAAAGCATCCTCCAAACCATTTCAATTTCCTCTAATAACCCATTTACTTGTAGACTATTACTCTAAGTTTTCTTCACTCTTTTCTCTTCAGTCTCTAACCTTCCAAGGGTAAAAATGACTTATTCAATGAAATGCAACTCTTTAGTCTTACATGAAGAGCTAACTCGCAGCTCTATGGAGGAAGACAGCATTTCTCTCATTTTGTGGAAAGTAAATCCAGAATCATGAGCCAGCACATCCCTCCTTTTATGTCTTCCAAGTTTGGTGACTTAGCAGAACATTTAGAGGCTGTGCTAGAGGTTTATCTCTGGCTAAGACAGGCTTGCTCCACCTCAGCACTGTGGATCTTTCTGCTGGGTCACTCTGCGTTGCTTGAGCTGTCCTACATGCTGTGGGCTGTTCAGCAGCATTCTGGACCTCTGCACACCAGCAGACAGCATCCTCTTTCCCTAAAAGTAAGATCTAGCCAGGCATGGTGGCGCACACCTGTAATCCCAGCACTCGGGAGGCTGAGGCAGGAGGATCAGTGCAAGTTCGAGACAAGCCTGGACTACAAAAGTGAGCTCAAGGCCAGCCAGAACTGCACAGTGAGACCCTGTCTCAAAACAAAACAAAACAAAACAAAATAACAACAACAACAACAACAAAAAAGTAAGATCTAGACAGAAAAGAAGCAGCTTTGAAAACTAAAGATCTCGGGGCCGGCAGGATGGCTCAGTGGTCTAAAGAGCCTGCTTAGAAAAGCTTAGGTGGCTGCAGGGACCGCGGTTCAATCCCCGGCACCACATGCTGCGCCAGCCCTGCCCTCAGGGCAGGCTGGGCTGGCCATAAAAATAAATAAATAAATAAATAAATAAAAAAGAAAACTAAAGATCTGAAATCCCAGCCTTGGGCTGGGGAAATAGCTCAGCAGTCTCAGCTCCTGCATGGCGAGTATAAAGGTCTCAGTCAATCTCTGGTACCGCATGCTATGCTGGCATGGTGGTGCCTGCCTGTAATCCCAGAGCTGGTAAGGCTGAGACAGCAGTATCACCATGAGTCTGAACAGCATAGTGAGGCCCTTATCAAATAAATAAATAAATAAATAAATAAATAAATAAATAAATAAATAAATAAATAATTTTTTTGTTGTTGTTGTTGTTGTTTCAGAACTTCTGTTTATTTATTTTTATGGCTGGCTCAGCCTGCCCTGAGGGCAGGGCTGACGCAGCATGTGGTGCCGGGGATTGAACCAGCCACCTAAGCTTTCCTAAGCAGGCGCTTTAGACCACTGAACCATCCTGCCGGGCCATAAATAAATTTTTTTAAAAAAATAAAATAAAATGCCAGCTCCAATCAGTCTCTCCTTGCCTCACCTGCCATCACTATTCTCTTGCTCAGCGCCTACTAAGCAGTAGCAGCCAAAAATGTTCCAAGATATTGCCAAGCCTTTTCCGGGAAACAAGTCATACATTTGAGAACAACTGAGTAAGACACTGTCCCCATCACAAATAAGAATGCTATGCAGGCCAACCTCATCAGTTACATTCATTTCTCAGGGTTTCCCAGGCCCTTCCCAAGGGACCTGGTAGCTAACAGCAGTGTGGGGAAAGAAGAGAAAGAATATTTGAAAAGGATCCATTCACCCTAGTCCCCTTTTCCTATTCTCTGAGAGCCTGCAGGAAGAAGGACCTCTGAGCAAGCCCTCTGAAGGAGGCCAGGAGAAGAGCAAGCCCCTTCTCACAATACTGACATCCTGACGCACTGTGCACACTGGATGCCGGGATATCTTCATGAAAACTAGTAAAACACAGAAAGGAGAACCACTGTGCCTGCTCACAGGAGTTTCTACCTTTCACCCTCACTGGGCTCCATCCCCCAAGGGGAAGGCATTGTGATAACCATTCCCTGGTGACATTTGTCTGTCAAGGTCCAGATAGGAAACAAGAAATACCCCAGGTCTTTCTGTTCTGTTCTTTTTTTCTTTTTTTTTTAGAATTTTATTTTTATTTTATTTTTTATTTTATTTATTTTTTTTTTTTCTAGTTTCAGAACCTTTGTTTATTTATTCACTCATTTTTATGGCTGACTCAGCCCACCCCGAGGACAGGGCTGGCGCAGCATGTGGTGCCGGGGATCGAACCACTGTCCCTGAAGCCACCCAAGCTTCCCCAAGCAGGGGCTTTTAGACCACTGAGCCATCCCGCTGGGCCCAAGAATTTTATTTTTATTTTATTTTATTTTTTTCTTGTTTCAGAACTATTGTTTGCTTATAGCTGGCTCAGCCTGCCCTGAGGGCAGGGCTGGCACAGCATGTGGTGCTGGGGATCGAACCACAGTCCCTGCAGCTGCCTAAGCTTTCCTAAGCAGGCGCTTTAGACCACTAAGCCATCCTGCTGGGCCCCTCTGTTCTTTTCTTTTCTTTTTTATTTTACAGTTTTAGGGAAGGCTCTACAGGGTGTTTAGGGTCTCACTACTAGATCAGACTCAGTGATCCACCTATTTACAGCCTCCGAAGAGCTGGGATTACAAGGGGGGACCATGCCCAGTCTCAATTGCCATTTTAGTGTGCCCAGGGGTGGGACCAGGCAGACCTGGTACAACCCCTGAAGCCCCAGACTCTGCACCTGGGCCTGCAGGCATTTTTATTCATCGAGCTATTTGGCCTGCCCTACTCTAGGTCTTTCAAATGTAAGAGATTTAACACAGAGGCTGGGTGTGTGGATCAATGGCAGAATGTCTAGTAGCGGCAAGGTCTGGGTTCAGTGCCTAGGGGAGAGAGCAAAATAAAGGGACAAAGACAGAGACCCTGAGGCAGAGGCAGAGAGAGTGAAAGGAGGGGAGAAGAGGGCAGGAGAGGCGGAGAGGGAAGAAGCAAGGGAGAGAAAAAAGAAGCAAAGGAGGGATGGAGGGAAGAAAGGAGAGGGGATTATTATATGGGTGACAGAAGAGCTGAGAAGCCAAGAGGAGACACTGAGGCAACTGAGAAAAATAGCAAAGCGTGGGCTGGCAAGATAGCTCGGGGGTCTAAAGCACTTGCTTAAGCAAGTTTAGGCAACCACGAGGACCTCAGTTTGATCTCCGGTACCACATGCTGCATCAGCCCCACCCCCAGGGCAGGCTGAGCTGGCCATAACATTAAATAAATAAAGTTTTAAAGAAAATAGCAGGGCCCGGCGGGATGGCTCAGTGGTCTAAAGCCCCTGCTTGGGGAAGCTTGGGCGGCTTCAGGGACTGCGGTTCGATCCCCGGCACCACATGCTGCGCCAGCCCTGACCTTGGGATGAGCTGAGCCGGCCATAAAAATGAGTGAATAAACAAACAAAGGTTCTGAAACAAGAATAAAAATAATAAAAAAAAAAAAAAATTAAAAAAAAATAAAGAAAATAGCAAAGCAAAAAGCAGCTTCCAAGGCCAAAACTGGAAAGACAGCAGGGTAACCCCACATTGTAGACCAACAAGCCTGCCGAGGGGTTAAACAAGAACTAAGTAAGCCATGGCAGCTGCCCAGTAGGAGATGGGATTGTAGGAATGTAGAAAGAAACACAACTTCAGGTAATGCCACAGAGCAGATGGGCGGGCATCCCCACCTACTGTCACCTACCAGAGCCTCCTATTGGCTAATCCCACACACAAATTTGAGGGAAAGGATCCTGGGAAATGTAGTTCCCGGGAGAGACACCGCGGGGGTGCGGGCATAGGTGGAGCATAGAACTGCTAACAGACCTTGGGCTGCAAGAGGGCCAAAGTTAAAGTGACAGTACCAGGGCTGAGACAAAAAGCTAAGGGCTCGGCTCTTTGATCAAGACCTAAAGAGCCTTTGGGAGATGAAGTGAAAGCAGAGACTAGCAGCAGAAAGGACAGGATTCAGCCTCAGGGCCATTAAGGAGCTGAGAGAGTGCTTACCTGTGACTTGGAAGGGCATACAGCCACCCTGTGCAGGATCAGAATGTTCTACAAGAATACACAGGAATACGCAAAAGTGACCTGGGATGCTGAAGCTGCAGGAAGGCTCACAAATGTGAGCCCAGCCTGGCAACCGAGTGCCTTATTCCCAAAATTTAAATAAAATTGAGGGCTGAGGAGATAACTCAGTGGCATAAGTGCCTGCCTGGTAAGTGCAAGATCTTGAGTTTGATCCCTGGTACCAGGGAGGGGAAAAAGGCTTGTTTTAAATAAAATTGGAAAAGTTCAACACAAAGACTGTGAATCCAATCCTCAGCACCAAGTAAAAAAAAAAAAGGACAAAAATGAAATTTTAACAATCTGTATGTGTAAGATTCATGCGTTGTATACATTTTGTTGTATACATGTTTTACCTTGATTAAAAGAAAAAAATATGTCATTTATTTTTATTATTTATTTATTTAGTCTTTTTGAGACAGGGTCTCCCTATGCAATTCAGGCTAGCTGGCCTTGAGCTCACTTTTGTAGCCCAGGCTGGTCTTGAACTCACATGGATCCTCCTGCCTCAGCCTCCCAAGAGCTGGGATTACAGGCATGTGCCACCATGCCCAGCTTAAAAATCTGTCTTTTAGAGCAAATCCTACACTATGCTCAAGTGAGGCCATATGATGTATGGGATTTGCCTCAAAATAATCAAAGGGGATTGGAAGGGGTCATGAAATGGAAGAAGGATACCCACAACTTGGAGCAGGACCCAGTATTACTTTATCTCCTTTTATTATGTTATGAAATTCCAATAATAAAAATTAAAAAGAACAAAGAGAAAAGGATCTGTATAGCACTTCCTTTACACATGTAAGAGCCCTGGGTGAGTCCAGCTGTAGCCCCAAGCTCTAGACCTGGAAGAGTGGCACCCTGAGCGACGCAGCTGTTGGGACATTTCTGCCCTCCCTGTAGCCCTGGACACCTGGGTGCACAGCTGCCAGCAGGACACAAGTATTCAGATGAAGAGAGAGCACAGGCCAGGGCGGGCCACCTAATGCCCAGCCAAGTCCCTGCACCTCTCGCTCCTTCTCCTCCCAGACATTCTGCACAGTTTCCCAGCTCCCTCAACAGGACCTTGTCCAGCTGTCAGACGGCCCAGGGTAAGGATGAGTCTTAAAGAGGGGTTGGTGGTGGGTCGGTGCCCTGGCAACTTATCTCAAGGGAAAGAGTCAGTCTCCTCCTCACAGAGACATTCCTGAGTCACAAGGAAACAGTCTGGTTGCTGGAATGAGCTGAGTCTGGCTGGTTTTGCCATGGACCGGCTAAGGAACATGGGCATCATTCATCTATTCCATAAATATGTTTCAGGCACATGACATGAGCCTCCTAGTCTCCAGGACAGGCTTGGAGACTGGATCCAAGATCCAGTCCACATGTTGTGGAGCCCACAGCCCTCTGGGAAGAAGGTGACGGTCAGCAGGTTACAGACAGCAACTCTGGGGCACAGCAGCCTGGGCTAGCTGAGTGACCCATCCAGGTCAGATCAGGACTGGCCAGGTGGACTGCAGCTTGGAAACCAGAGAGCCAGGTAGTACAGTACAGGGAACTGCAAGTGGCCTCATGGGGCTATTGGTGGGCTTCAGGGAGATGGTGGAAACAGAGAGGGAGGCGCCACGCCTGGCAACCTTAAACCCTTGGTGTGCTGCACGGGGAAGCCTGAGGCTCCGTGTTCTCCTGAAGGGAAGGGGCCTGCACTGGGTGGACTCAGCTTCCTCTGGTTCATCCAGAGGCTCATGGGACAGGAAGCTGGAAGTAGGTTGTCCAGCTCCGACACAGCTGGTCCCAAACATCAGGAACTCATCTGCACATCCTCCCCACTCTGCTCCTGAAAGGGAGGCCCCCGGGGGACAGGGGCATGTGGCCGACTGCATGCTTGAGTGCTGTGTGGCATGCCCACCCATGTGTGGACTGAGATAGGCCCGCTAAGTGGAGGTCCAGCTTTCTGACTGCTTTTCCTGGGCAGCCTATCTTAAAAAGCCTCAGAGAAGGGCAGGCATGCTGGCATCCGCCCAGTGGGACTTGGGGGTCCCAGGTGCTGCCTCTGCCTGCTTGCTGTGGGTCTCCGTTCTGGACAAGGTTAGTCCTTGGTGCCTCCCATTTTTCCAACCTGGCACCCACTGTCCTTAGCTTTGCCTCCAAATCCACCAGTTTCCAGCCAGCTCTGCTCCTCCTGGAGGTTGGCGTGAGAGTGTCCTCGATCTTTCTGCCCCTTTCCCACCTGATGGACCTATCCCTGCAACCCTCCCCTCTGGCTCAGCTTCCCACCAATGGCGGCGGCGGCGGCGGCGGCGGCGGCCAGTTCCGGGCCTGCTGTCCTCACGTGCTTTCCCGGCCACCCCCTCCCGCCTTGCGAGGCCGCCAAGCCTGTTCCTCTTCCTCCACACGATTGCGACAGACTGGCCTCCGCTCCCAGAGCTCCCTGTCCCCGCCCCGCGGCCGGCTAGCTCCACTCCCACTTCCTGAGCCCGGCGCTGGAGCCCTGGAGGCCAGGCCCGGCCGCTCCGGCCCTAGGGGGCACGTCGGCCCAGCAGCTGGGCTCGGGAAGCCGCCGCCATCGCTTCTCGGGACGCCAGGGGTTCCCACCCTCCTCCCCGATCTCTACCCATCTGCTTGCCCTGCAGGTCGGCCGAAGTGCGGCCATGCGCCTGCCTCGGGCCGCCTCTCCCTCCGGCCTGGCCTGGGGGCCACTCCTGCTGGGCCTCTGCAGACTCCTGGCTGCATCCAAGTCCCAGGTGGTGAGGGGTGGGAAGGCTGGCAGGGCCAGGAGAGGAGGACAGTGGTCTGGCAGTCCTCTCTGCAGCCTGGTGCCTCCTGAACTGACCCTTGACTCTGTTCTCCCTCACCTCCTCTTGAAGGAGCCCCCATACCACTCTGAGAACCAGGTGTGCTTGGACCAGGAAAAGGAGTACTACGAGCCCAAGCATGAGGTCTGCTGCTCCAGGTGTCCCCCAGGTGAGAGGCGATGACTCTGGGAATCCGGGCATGTGAGGTGGGTCAGAGGGAAGGCAGACCCTGTACCCAGGCAAACTCACTGGCAGGGACAGTGCACAGGAAGCCCTGGCCCTGTGTACTTTAGGCACTGACATTTGCCCTGGTCACTGGGCCTCCTGGAGAGGCAGGAAGACAGTGGGCTCAGGGGCAGGGAAGGGACGAAGGCCTTGCGTGGTTCAGACCACAGGGCAGGTGGCAGTGGTGAGATGTTATCTGCACTCCTGACACCTGCTGTCCCTCTGCATGTAGGCACATTCGTCACAGCCGAATGCAGCCAAAGCCAAGACACGGTTTGTACCACATGTGCTGAAAACTCCTACAACGAGCACTGGAACCACCTCCTCATCTGCCAGCTGTGCCGGCCCTGTGACCCAGGTGAGTGGGGTGCCAGGCTGGGGCTGCGCTTCAGGCGGCCTCTTTCTGAGTTCTGTCTCCCCACTAGTGCTGGGCTTCCAGGAGGTCGCCCCTTGCACCAGCACCCACAAGACACAGTGCCGCTGCCAGCCGGGAATGTTCTGTGCCCACCGAGACCCTGAGTGCGTGCACTGTGAGCTACTTTCGGAGTGTCCTCCTGGCACTGAAGTTGAGCTTAAAGGTCAGAGGGCAGCCTGAGAGGAGGCCAGTGTGGGCAACCCTGAGAGAGGGCAAGGGTGTGGAGCTGTATCCCTAGTAGTTCCTTGCCGTCAGGTGTTCCTTCTCACTCAGGAGGGCTAAGGAGCTGGGCAGGAGTCCACCCAGGGGAGATCAAGGATGCTGTCGGCTGGGCTCCCTTTTGCCCACTCACCCTGGCTGCCTTGCCCTTCTCTCGCCAGGTGAAGATGGGGAGCCTGACAACACCTGCATCCCCTGCAAGGCAGGGCACTTCCAGAATGCCTCCTCCACCAGTGCCCGCTGCCAGCCCCACACCAGGTAAGAGTGTCCAACCCAGGCCCCAGGCCCAGGTGCTCATGCCTCTCCTGTGGCTGGCCCCACAGGCTCTCTATGCCACGTCCATCCCAGCCCACTCCAAGGGGACACGGTTGGGCTGGGGCTGAAGGCCTCACAGTCCTCTTTGCTCTGCAGGTGTGAGGACCAGGGCTTGGTGGAGGTGGCTCCGGGCACTGCCCAGTCTGACACAGGCTGCAGAAGCCCACCAGAGCCACTGCCCCCCGAGATGCCAGGTGAGCAGCCAGGGCTGAAGGACATGAGGTAGGCCTGGGAAACCACCTTAGTCCTCTTCACCCCCCAAAAAAGGGAGAGCGATTAATCCTTCCCTCCCAGAATGGGGTGAGAAGGAAAGTTCCTTAAACTAGGGTGCTGTGTGGCTAGTTTACTCACATACACATGCACTTTTTAAACTATAGATAATTTTGTGATAAGGTACACCCCTCTACTGAGATGTAATTGTAACTGACAGTGTCATTTTGGGCTTGGCTCCATCAAACATCCCTTATGGGACTGCAGGCTTCCTTATGAGGTCATACACTCTCCCTGTTGGAGAGATTATCTCGCCAGTAGACTCACTCTTGTTTTTTTTCCTGTGCACTGATTTTCCTAGTCTAACGGATATGACTATGGGGTACTTCTGATGATTGTAACCCTTATTGACAGTTTATTCACTTTCCAATTACCAAATATTTACAATTACAGTTTTTGTTTATTGTAAATAGTGTATCAGGCTATCTAAACATTTTCTACCCACTACCTCATACTCTTACTGATTCTATGACATACAAGGGCTGATAAAAAAAAAAAAAAAAAAA
>PVJA010033304.1:0-23401 GCA_004027025.1 Myocastor coypus | reverse complement strand
GCACCAATCCTCCTGCCTCAGCCTCCTGAGTGCTGGGATTACAGGCGTGAGCCACCACGCCCAGCAAAACTACTTTTAAAAAACTGTAAATAGAACAAGGCAGGAGAAAGAGAGCCAAAAACCCAACATGAACTGATACCTACATTAACATCATATTATCTTCTTCTGCTTCCAGATTATTCTTAGAATCTATTAGTAAGTACATTAGATTTTTGTAATGTTGGTAAACCATAATATAGGAGGGGAGTACCTGTGGGTTTTTTTTTTTTGGCTGGGTGAAGCTGCCTTAAGGGCAGGTCTCATGTTCCATGTGGGGGTAGGGATCGAGCCACGGTCTGCAGTGCCTGAGTTTGCTGAATCATATGCTTGAAACAACTGAGCTACCTGGCAAGCCCCCACCTATGGGTTTATTCTGAGGAGAAGCAAAAACATTCCTAATAAAATAACTTGTTACTATGACTTAGCCAGTTGTTGCTGAGGGAAAGCAGTAACCCCACCACGCCATTAGAAGTTCTGCAGAGATTTCCTGTTCTTTGGCTTTTGGTCAAGCTTACTTACCCTTTTAGCCATTTGTAACCAAGGGTACAAACCTAACATGCTTCCTGTACCTGCTGATGATCTGAGACTGTCATCTTGCATCTCAGCCTTTACTTCTGAACCATTTTTGAGGGTAATACTGATAACCCATTGCATTCTGGGATGCTCAAGTTTCTGTTTCTTAGAGGTGAGCCTGTTACTTCTAGCTGAATGCTCTGAGTGTTACTTGCCAATATTTTCAGAAGTATCAGTAGGTATTCTAGAAAGACGGGAAGGTCCCTTAATCAAGTATGTTTGGGAATCTTGGGTCATGCATGAGACAGATGCTAAATATGATTTCTGACTAAAGATTTGAGAACACACAGAGTGGCCTTTTCAAGCACTTAACAGCAGGGTCCTTTGAGTTTATGAGTCCCTAGAAGTTTCTGAGGACTGTTATGAAACTGGGATATGCTGGATTATCACCTAGTTATTTTTCAACACTCAAAAAAGTAAACCTGTCTAGGTAAGCGTTTCTCTACTTTCTGTTGTGGAATCCCGAACTCCTTGCCCCCCACCTTCCTCTCCGCCTTCTGCCCTGCATTCTCGCTACTGCTTCCTCTAGCCTCTGAGCATAGTTCTCACTTATCCTTGATACCTCTGCTCTCTTCCGCTTCTAATGCTTAAATCACTGTGCTGTGGGTTTAATTTCTCCTCATTTCTTTCTCATTCTACCTATATCCCAAGTCTGTAGCTTATTTTATTCTCTTTACTTCTGCTGCTCCTTTTTTAAAAAAATGGCTATCAGCTTCATAAATACCATGTTTTCTCAACTTTCCAGAACTCTAGCAGTCTTTTATTTTATTTTATTTTTTTGTGGGACTGGGAATTGAACTCAGGTGCTTGTGTTCGCCAGGCAAGCGCTTATTCTACTAAGCTATCTCCTCTGCCCCACTAGCAGTCTTTTAAATGTGCTTTAATTCTTCCTGAAAACTATTTTAAAGTTCTGACTTTCCCCACCTGCCAGGTGATGCTTCCTGGAGCCCTTTCAGAAGAATGCTTGAACACCGGTTCCGCATGAATTTCCTTTTCCGCTTACTCAACTGAAAAGTGGGTTGACAGAGATGCAGGGCTGGTCACTGCTGGGATGTCTGGGGCCTGGGAATACCTTTCAGACTGAGCTGCCCCTGCACGGCAGCTGGGTTTCTCCATGTACATTTTGCAGGATGGATCTGTTAGTGCAAGTCCTCAGGGGTGACTGGCCTCTCTCCTTCACTGGACACTGAGGAGGGCAGTGGGGGCACAAGGGTGGGTCCATCTCTCGGGCACTGACTAAGGCTCGGTTCCTGTTGCCAGCAGCACGCCAACCCCGGTGTGCTTCTTCCTGACCCAGGGTTTGAATAGTATTTCCTATGGGCATCTGCACTAGGGACTCTGCATCTGGAGGAGGCGGGACTGCTGCACTGTGTTGAGTGCAAAGGACCCCAGCAGATGGGGGCCCTGATGACCTATTTCTCTCTTGCCTCATCTGTTTATGAGCTTGTAGAATTGCTTCTATTCTATATCTAGGTTCAATGTGGGTCTTAACATGAGAGATTTTTAAACCTTTTGCTCTGACAGTGGTTATTTAGTGAAAAGTAGAAAGAGGCTGCTAACCTGAAAAGCTATAATTAACTCCTTGACTTTTATGGTGGGAAAATCCCATGAAATGATTTCCTTTCTGATATTAACACCTGCAGTGCTCCACAGCACTAAAGGGTTAGGTTCTGGATACAGGCGCTAAGGCTTGGATCTGTTTCCTTAGTGAGGTGTTGTGTGACCTTGGAATGTTTCATTAACAGCACCTCATAGGCCACACAAAGCGCAGGATCAGGTCCTGTCTGTTCTGACCATGTCTGCATAAAATACCTAAGGACTCAGATAAAAACCAAAACAAATAATTGTAAGTGCTTTGGAAGTTGTCCTTGGTTTCTGTGTTGTCAACTCAATGGTACTTTTAGAGCACTGTATAGTGGTCTGAAAAATGGTAATCATTTCCCCCTCTTTGGTTTTGTGTAACACAGTCTCACTATATAGTTCAGGCTGGTGTCGAATATACTAGGCAGCCTAGGCTCGCTTCAAATTCAGTGAACTGCCTGTTCTCAGCCTCCTAAGCACAGTACTGGGATTACTGGTGTGCACTCCCTCCTCCAGTGAGAAATAGTTTTTTTTTTTTAAAGAATTCTCTATGTGTGATCTTCCTGAAGTCTACTTTACATTGTGCTAAATTAAAATGATTTTGTTTTCAGCTGAATATTGAAATTGACCAGTTAAAAATCGATAGTAAGCAGAACCAGTCAGAGGAACGTGGCCATTTTAAGAAAGTGCCTGTACCCTGCATGCAATCTACTAGTTTACTGAGTACCTTTCCATACGTTCACAAACTTGCCATAGGCCGAAAGTAAATATAATTCAAATTATTTATTCCAACTTCCATGAGTTTGAGACTTGCCAAAAGGTAGTACATAAGTGAACAGTAAGGTGAGAAACAAGTTTCGACAATGATAACATTTTCAGCAGAGGTAATATCCACATGTGTGGGTTGTTTCTATTATTGAGAATCCATGAAGAAAGTTTCAAAGTCCAGATTCAGGTCAGAAACAAGGGCGTCCACAAAGTCATCGACAGAAGGACACTTCTGCAACATACCTGCAACCAGAAGAAAGGTCAGCTGCATGTTCCTGGCCAGCAGGGAGACACTCTGGCTTTCTAGGGTGAGCACTTTTCTCTATAACGGTACTAAGCCCATTAGGTCATGGGCAAGATGTGGACTCTCGAGCTGCCTCTGATATTGAAGTATTTTTACTTGCTAATCAATGCTGAAACTTAAGAGATTTGAGCTCTGGATTTTCAAGAATTTTTGTTACTGTACGTATTACCACTCAATGATATTAGAAAACTGAACAGTTTTAGTTCCCTTTGACTAGAATGATACAGAATTTAGTTTAGTTACTTAATTAATTTTACTATCAAGTTATATACTCCAAATCAAGTTTTTGGCTTTCCTCCAGACTTTCTTGTCTTACAGAAGACCTATCTTTGCAATTTTCTAACTGTAATGTAGAAGTCATGTAGCAGCTTTGTTACTCAGATTTCTTAATCTATAGGATTTCCTAATCTATTGCTATGAAGGTAAAATAAGAAATAGTAGAAGGCACCATGTATTAAGAGTTCAGTAAAAAGCTGAGCTGATCTCTATTTTTCACTCCAAGCAAGCTAAAGGTAAAGATGGCAGCAATCACGCTTGTTGCTTCCACTCACACTCTTCCAGGGAACACTCAGGGCGAGCAGCTCCTACACAATGGCTTGGCACGGAGAGGGGTGCATTCTGTAAAACTACTTCTGATACCAAGATGCTCACATGTTGCCCAGATCTTCTGCGACCCTCCGGATCTCTTGTGCAGCTCCATGGGCAGGTAGTGGGTATTTGTTGTGTATAAAGGATCAGGTGAGAGAATGAGGGAGAATTTGCACAAAAGCAAACTGTGTGCACATGAATGTCCATGTGGGGAAGAAACTGAACCCCAATCCCACCTAATAACAAATTTAAAAGCTAATTTGAGATGGTTGCACTTCTCACCATAAAAGCTAAACTTATTAAGTATTTAGAAGATGTGTTACAGGCAAAGGTTTCTTAAGGACAACGTGATAACCATTAAAAAATTGGTAAGTCAGGCAGGCCATATGTGGGGCACATGCCTGGAATCCCAGCCGCAGGAAGAGGCTAAAGCAGGAGAATCACTATGCGTTCAAGCCTAATTGTACAGTGAGGTACTATCTCAATAGAAGCCTTCTGAAAATTTGTTCAGTTTTATCAAAACAAAAATAGCTCCTCTTTAAAAGAAACCATTAAGAGAATGAAGCGGCAAAAAGCATGAGAGAAAATATCCAGAAAACATATTACCTCAAACAGGACTGGTCCCAAAATAAAGAACTGTAATCCATCATTAAAAATTTTTTAAAAATTATAAATGGATGACATTTGACTTTTTAGAGTAGAAATCAAAATAAACACAGCCAGTGGGCATGGAGAAGATATACAACATTCTTGGTCATTAGGAAATGAATGTGAAATCCCAATACAATCACACACCCACCAAAATGTCTAAAATGAAAAAAGATTACCACCTCCAAACACTGACAAGGCTGCACCACAACACTTACAGTGAATGGGTAAAATATAACCCACTTTGGAAAAGGTCTAGCACTTTCTCATAAAACTAAACATATACCTCCCCATGACCAAGCAATTTCACTCCTATGTATTTAACCAAAGAGAAATAAAAATATGTATCAAGAGAGTAAAGCATTGTACAAGCTCACACTGGAAATAACAACAGGCCTTTGTCAACAGAATACAGCTAAATAAAACACAGTATCACTCAGTAGCAAAGCACAAACAGCCCAGACATGCAACATGGGTGGAGTTCAGGAACTTCACACTGAATGCAAGATGTATATGCAAAGGAGGGTACTATGTTTTTTCTTTTTCATGTAAGATTCATAAATGGACCCAACTACTCTATGGTGGAAAAAATCAGAACAACAGTGGACTTTAGAAGCAGACTTAGAACTGGCTGAGAAGGGGCATGGGGACGTTTTGATGATGCAACACATCTGGATAGAGATTTGCACTTCAACGGTGTGTATATATGGATCAAAGTTCAGTAAATGGTTTCTTGAGGATTTATGCATTCCACTGTCTCATAATTTTACATAAAAATTAAATGGATATAGACCACTATTTATCACTATGTGTCCAGAAATCTCTAGTGGCAAAATGTACTGATGTCTACAACTTACTTGAAATGCATTCATTCACATGATGGATCAGTGGGCCATGAGAGGGAGGCAGGTGCCAATGCTTCCACTGCTAACTGTAGTGAGTTGTTATTTTATGTAATGTAAAACGCAAGATGTATTTTTCATACTATCCATTCAACTGTGTTGAATGAAAATTTTCAAAAAATGCTATTTTCAAGTGCAGATCAAAATATTTCCATCCTTATTCAAGCTCAAATTCTAATAGCCTCCTCTTAGCAAACAGCTGAGGGTACAGTTACTGGAGAAGCATTTTATTAATATTGTATATTAATAAAAGTAAAGTTTAAAATGTAATTTTCTTACAGTAAAAATAATTCCAATGGGTGAAGATGGGTCTCTTCTCTTAGGCAAGTGTGTGATGGATATGGGAATGTGGGGAGCCTGGTGACCACGGAAGTGACTCACTGTACATTGGGGCTTTTAGGTATGATTACTATGGAAGTAGATCTGATCTGATTATAAAGATGTCTCAGGCATTTACGGTGTGCCACATTTCTTGACACAGAGCATATTTCTAGGGAAAGTATTTCAACATGGCTTTCAACCAAGTGTGCTAACCTGTTATATCATTTTCTTTTAATACATGAAACATTTCCATAATTATAGGACTGGTCATTTATAATTAGATGACTTGAATTGTCAGGAGGCAAAGCCATTTATCCAGGGCTAACCTACTCAGGTACAAGTCTGGCCATCCTTTGCCTTTGAAGTGGTTCACCTCAGTCCAACCGACTGTCAACAGAAATCTGACCTTGGGTTCTCCCTCTTGCAGACAGACCTCACTGACACATATTCCAGTCCAATTTGCCATCAGAAACCATTCCTGCATCTAACAAATGGTGGCTGTGGCAACAAGAGAGAAACACATACACATACACTCATGGTCTTTTTCATAAAATATGGTGAGGTCTGTAATTTTATATGTACTATGATTGCTAAAGATGAAGGTACAAAGAGGAGAAAATCAGGACCTGAAGAAATTCAGAACAATTACTGGGGCAAAAACTCTCTGGGCACAATATTAAGGCATTTTCATTCTAATTAGATATAATGTTTTGCAGGTATCAGCATGAACTAATTCCCACAAAGACAATCAAGAGCAAAATCTAGTGTTTTAGTCTGTTCCACAAAGACGAAAAAGTGAAGGTGGAGTTTATGTATGCATATACTTGAACAATTCTAAGAACACTTTGATTAAAAAAAATAAAGTTTACAAAGATGTCCAGGCTTTAATTCTAAAAGGAGGTTTACAAGATTTGTACTTTCTCAGGAGCTCCTGGGATCTAGGATGCAGCTGTTAACTTCACAAGTGGGTGGAGCTGACAAACGGATTTCACTGGGGAAATCACCTAAGCTGGGGCAAATGCAAATTTTGGTAAAAGTATTCAAATGCAAGCAATAACTTCACAACTAAAAAGAGAAACACAGACAGCAATAGAAGAAAAACAAACCTGCATCAGACCACACTTGCTACAAACCAGGAAAAAAGAAACACAAGGTTGCTTTTTCTATGTAAAGAGTGATGGACAAAATATGACGAGCTGGTAAAGAGCAATGATATTTTTTTTTTCATTTTACCTGAAAGGCACGTGGGCTAACAAAAGCCAGAACTGGCCAGCACAAGCACCCTCTGGCTGCCCTGCTCTCAGCAGCAGTGACTCTCATGGACTCAAGGAGTAGGCCAAGTACTCCAGGCTCGCTACAGTAGGGGCTGTGATCATCGGACTCCAGGACCAAGGCAGGGAGCAGCATGGCCTCCACACACAGTGCACGCTATTTGCAAAAAAGACTGAGAGCACCTGGTTGGCAATGTGCACCTCCAAAACCAACTCTGCTAAGACAGAATCTTGTTCTGGCTCCCTTTCTAAGCGCCTGGGGTGAAATCGTTTGTGTATCCTTTAAGGTTTAAGAACACAGGGGATTACCAGGGCAATTAAAACACAGAATCATTTTAAGCCTGAAAGAGAAGTAAAAGAGTCACATCTACCCTTTGAATCTGTTTCATATATTGCTTAACACCAACCAAGTGTGCCCAATAAAATAAGCCTGAGTCTGATCAAAGTTAACTGAAAGACAAGGATCAATGAAATAATTCTAAGTAGAACCTTGATGAGGGTTTTCCCACTCATTCCTTCATTTTCTCTACCTATACTTGAGCACCTAAGAGGAATTAAAGAGTGAAAAAAATTATAAATAAGATCACATATTATTTATTTGAGTTATATATAAAAATTACTGAGGACCAGTCTTAAATTATTTTATACCACAAGGTATAAAAAGTAAAGCCATACCAATATGTGGAGCTGTAAAAGGCTTAAGCCAATAGCTTCTGACACTGCTAGTTCTGCTGATAACCCACTACTATTATGGACTATTGGACTACATTGGGTTATTTTGATAAATTCATGTATCTATAATATTTGAATGGCAATGAACACCCATCTCTGACAAAACAAAATAAACAAAGCGATAAATGAAGGACTATTATGTAGTGGAAAAATAGTTAGGATAGACATATGACTAACTTCTTAGTTCAAGAAAGATTTGTGGGCCCGGCGGGATGGCTCAGTGGTTTAAAGCGCCTGCTTGGGAAAGCTTGGGCAGCTGTAGGGACCGCGGTTCGATCCCTGGCACCACATGCAGCGCCAGCCCTGCCCTCGGGCTGAGCCGGCCATAAAAATGAGTGAATAAACAAACAAAGGTTCTGAAACAAGAAAAAAAATAAATAAATAAAATAAAAAATTCTTAAAAAAAAGGAAAGAAAGATTTGTACTGGGCCAGATGTGGTGGCACATGCCTGTAATCCCAGCACTTGAGAGGCTGAGGCAGGAGGAGCAATGTGAGTTCGAGACCAGCCTAGGCTACACAAGTGAGCTCAAAACCAGCCTGAACTGCATAGTGAGACCCTGTCTCAGAAAGACAAAAAAAAAAAAAAAAAAAAAAAAAAAAAAAAAAAAAAAAAAAAAAAAAAAAAAAAAAAAAAAAAAAAAAAAAAAAAAGAAAGAAAGAAAGATTTGTACTAATAGTGTTTAGACAAGATATTATGTCTGCACCTTGTACTCTGAATAACTATGAAGACAACATGCAAACATGCAATGTATTAATTATTGTAACTGTCCTACTAACCTGTTTTCAAACTGTATCAATGTTATTTCTCATTAAAGTTAATAAAATTAAAAATTTAAGAAAGAAAAAGAAATGTGAATTCTTTGTCTCAGGACTAGGAGTTGAACCCAAAGCCCCAACTTGCTCTACCATTACCACTGAGCTCTACCCACCAGCTTAAAGGACTGGTCCTGGTCTTCCTGGGACAGAATGATACTGAACTGGGGGTAGGTGAGGACAGGGCTTTGACAGGGCTTTCTGGGATTCTGTACAAGTACATGGGTGGGAATGCAGTTCTGGAGGACAGGAGGAAACCTATTCAACAGGGAGACAGACATGTTCCAATTGGCAACTATAACTTGAAAAATATCACACAAGAATAACTTTACATTTCATAAACCTGTTTCTCAAGTAAAAAAGAAAACAATTGTATCAGGTAAAGCTAAAATTGTTTAGGATGCCATTCAAAGTTATAATGGCTAAGGCACTTGAGAGAGAGCTAGCTGGAAAACCACCTAGATAAATGGTCAAGTGAAGTTGCCTGAAATCAGCCTAAAACTGTGGTGGAGGAGGTAGCTGCAAGGCCCTGACAAGAGTCAGCAGGTAGTGTGGGCTTTTTTTTTCCCCCTTGTTTCAGAACTTTTGTTTGTTTACTTATTTATTTTTATGGCCAGCTCAGCCTGCCCTCAGGGCAGGGCTGGTACAGCATGTGGTGCCGGGGATCAAACCATGGTCCCTGCAGCCACCTAAGCTTTCCTAAGCAGGCGCTTTAGATCACTGAGCCATCCTGCCGGGCCCGGTAGTGTGGGCTTTGACCCTGGAATGGACTGAGACAGGGGCAACCTTCGGAGCCCAGAGCACTGATTTTATTTAAATATAAAGCAGTCTGTATGTTGATTACTAGAAACAGCCTGAGCAACAACAGTACTTCGTGCTAATCAGTTACTGCCTCTTTTCTATAGAAGCTTTAGAAACAATCACACAAAGTTAAAGGCAGTGGTATTCTGAAGGGGTGATGGATTCTGCTCAAATTGGGTCTCCAGGAAAGGTACCTGGGCATTGCAGAGAGGTAGTGACCTGCTGCAGAGCTGGGACTCTCTTCCATCAAGGCCAAGTACCAAGAACCCTGCAGCAGGCAGGGTATTAACCATGCTTCAACTTCTCTAAAACTCAGTCTGTTCCTTCAGTAATTAAAAATACAACTGACTGATACAAAAGTTACAATTCTTTATTATATAGGTCTTGCTTTATCTTGGTCTTAACTATCCAGCAGAAAAGTCTAACCATGAGGTATAAGAAGTAAAGCCAGATTAGCATGCTGACCTGTAAAACGCTCAAGTCAACAGCTTCGGACATTGCCAGTTCTGCTGATAACCCACTATTATTATGGACTATTGGACTATATTGGGTTATTTTGCTGAACTCAAGTACCTACAATATTTGAATGGTATAGAAAACCCATCTCTGACAAAACAAAACAAAAAAGGATATAAATGAAGGACCATTTTGTAATGAAAAAGGATAGATACACAGCTACCTTCTCTTAGTTCAATGAGGTTTATATTAATAGTTTAGACAAGATATCATGTCTGCATCTTGTATGCTGAGTAACTACTATCAAGACAACATGCAATATATTAGTTAAACTGTCCTACTAACTTGTTTTGAAACTGGCTCATTGTTATTTCTTTCTCATTAAAATTAATAAAAAAATATATAACTGACCAGTTACCAGCCCCCCAGGCTATAATGGCCAATCGCCCCCATGGTTCCTGCAGAAGCAGGGAGTGTTCCTGGCCTCAGTGAGGTAGGGTGGTCTGACTACCACAAAGACTGTCCAGGGAGTCAATGGTGGTATGCTGGGTCTAGTCCAGGAGGATGCAGCCTGAGACAGTGCTTAGTCATAGGATCTGCTGGAACTGGTTGTTTCCTTGTGGAGTCCGGGTAGAAAATTTCCTTCTGTTTGTGGTCTCACAGGCATAAGCAACCTGGTGCTCTAGTTGGGGGCCAGGTGGGTGAAGTTCTGATACCAGTCAGGAGTGGACAGCACTCACAGGCCAAGGTGGCCAGGGCCAACAGCTCAGCAGTTCTTCAACAGTGAAGCTAGAGGCTAACTGTCCTCTTAGATTTTGATGAATTAAAGTTCTGACAGCCAGGTTTACATTTAACACCTACAGTTATCACTTAGTTAGGATCAGCCTGGTGAAACAAGAGCCTCCAGCTCAAAAAAAAAAAAAAAGAAATATCCTGTGAGATGCCAGGAGTTCAACAGCCCAGCTATGAAAATCACCAGAGAAGCTACACTGCAGTTCCCTACCAACCTGAAGGTATCATGTGGGTTTAATTTGGGGCTCAGTGGAAGCAGATCTAGCAAAATAGGACATTTTCTAAACTCAAAATGTCAGCCTGATCCTCCTCTTCTGGTTATACCAAGGTTTTCCTGTGAAGGGATACAAAAGAGTAACAGAGGAAAACACATCTTTCCTTTTCTAAATACAACTTTAGACATGTCTAAAGAAGGCAACAGATATATTGAGAGTTGGTGTTTGTTAAGTGATTACTGTGGGTTCATCAACTAGTTAAGGGACTTCAGTCCACTCACCTGAGTCCCTAAGCCCCAATCCTGTTAGAAACAGCCTGAGGAAAA
This sequence comes from Myocastor coypus, assembly GCA_004027025.1. NCBI lineage: Eukaryota > Metazoa > Chordata > Mammalia > Rodentia > Myocastoridae > Myocastor > Myocastor coypus. Next base: position 12,270 of record PVJA010033304.1, on the reverse strand, counting down.
AAATGTATTTGATATGATATTTGAAGTTCATCGGATTGGCAGAACTCACCGATTCTGTAAGACTGTTGTAAAGATTAAACAAGGGTAACATGGGGAATTGCCCTATAAATGGTGAAGACAACAACAATCAAACATAAAGGTATATAGATGCCTTCTTCCTGGTTCAAGGTGTGAAGGGTGAGGTTGCTTAATATCTTAACACGTTTAATTCAAAAACTTGATCTGTGATTAAGTATTTAGGTTATTACCATAAAACTTCTTTTTTTTTTTTTTTTTTTTTTGTCTTTTTGAGACAGGGTCTCGTTATGCAGTTCAGGCTGGCCTTGAGCTCACTTTCGTAGCCCAGGCTGGTCTCGAACTCGCACCGATCCTCCTGCCTCAGCCTCCCGAGTGCTGGGATTACAGGCGTGCGCCACCACGCCCGGCAGTCAACCATAAAACTTCTAATTATAAGTTATTTAGCTCATGAGTCATTGCTTATTTTACCCTTTTCAGCTTTCTATTAGATAACTTTGTCTAACACAAGAAATATAGAAGCTGTAACTCATATCAATCCATTTACCTTCCTGTGACTAGCTGTGAAAAAGGGTTAGTAAGAAGAGGTCACTGGGGTGATGGGAGGGGTTCGGAGAGTGGAGAGAGTGGTAATGGTTAAGCACACTGCACTGTGAATGCTTCATGTATATTTAAGCTTGGCTAAAATAGTTATGTATACTTTACTACAATTTTATTTTTTTATTATTTAGAAAAGATCCCACGTACTACAACAGGGCCTTGCATCTCCTCAGATGTAAGCTGTCTAGCCTTCTCTGGCCCTGCTCACCAAACCCGGCAGTACCTTGGTTATCTACAAAGGTCTGAGTATTCATACCACCGATTCCAAAAATCCACCGTGTCAGTTAGTGGCTCTTTTTTTTTTTTTTTTTTTTTAATGCTGAAATAATCACATGTGCCAAACCCTGCTCAGATTGATTCAAAATTATAACTACAAAGGCTGGCCTGGCACTTCAGAAAAATATTAAGTGAATTTTATGAGTTTAGAATTCTCATTCCACATCTGTTTCTCTCAAGCCCGGGGCAAACGTGTGGCTCCCTCTGCACTTTGAAGTTCACCTCCTGCTACAACGCTGTGGTTTACCCGTATCTTTTGCTTGAGGTGGATCCCCTCACTATCTATCATCAGTTCCTGGGGAAATGAGACTGTCAGCCAAAGCAGAATTCCTCTCCTCCTTTGAACTGAAGAACTCTAATGTTCCAAACCTGGGTTAGCAGCCATCACAGTCCACAAGGGACTGCCTCTACAGAAAGCTGTACCTGGGTTGCAAAGGAGCCTATGAAATGCTACAGGAGCTGAGCCAGCACCCTCACTCTTTAATTTCATCATCAGATTTAATAATTCCATTTACAATTCCATTACTGAGTTACAACACATTTTGCCTTTTGAAGCTCCATGTCTTCCTTAGGCAAATACACCCACACATTAAACATGCACACACCCTTTCAAAAAAGTAGGTGCATTTACAAAAGGGAGGCCTCAAGTCTTGAGAACACAGGTGCTCTCTTCCATTTATTCCAGAAAGCTCTTGGTGCTTTCAGAGACTACACTGGGTAAATATCTAAAGAAGCCAAAGATTAGGGATTCTATTTGCTTACCTATTATTCTGGGTTGCCATTTACCTTTATTATTGAAACTGTGTTGTAATCCTAGAGCTACCAAATTCTATTTCTAATTCCATGGTATGCTTTTCTCATTTACTCCTGCTAGGCTGTGCAAGACAAGGCTCCTGCCAACATGCTGCCTTGCGCTGCACGTAGGCATTCATGTGTTCACATGCGGCAGATTTTACTTTGCGGTAGTCATTTACTATACATGAGGCAATGGGCACTTCAGCAATTCAGCTGGTTTAGGTCCCCTTGCAGAGCTTCCTCCCGGTAGCTGGCTCTCAGAAGGCCACATATCTTATCTCCTTTAAGCATCAGGCTATTTCTGACAAGGCAATCCAATTGCCAAGAATTAGAAAAGAGCAAGGGAAAAACAGTGCTGTATTTGTAAAGGGAAAGTTTCCCGGCATTACCTGACAAAGAACTTGAAAGAATTACCAGCCCACACAAGATGAGTCAGAGTGAGTAGTGCTGAATCCCAGCTCTACTGGTACTCGGTAACCTCCGGCAAACAGGTTACTAAGCACCCTTGGACTGTTTAGAGGGTTAAATAACACATACAATGTGCGTAGCACTTGGTACTTCAAACATGCTCAACAAATACTTCTAGCTGTAGTTATCCCTATCATTGCTGACTGTAACTCTCCCCTCAAGCCTCAAAATATAAAGGGGCAGAAATTAGTCCTAGAAGTTAATTTGCACCACAAAGTATTACCTATTTTCAAGAAATCGAAGTAGTGGGTATTACAGCATTTTAGTAAAATCCCCATCCTAAAGTATAATGTGCATAAAAGGAAGCTAAAAATTAATTTAGTATAGAAATTCTGATGATTTTAACCATTTTTAAAAAAAGATTGCTCTTGTTTAAGCTGCTTGAGGGGGAAATACCAGTAGACTGGCCTTCCTTCCAACTCTGCCACTTAAGTCAACCAAACACACACACCTGTACTGCAGGGTAAGAAACTAACTGTGCTGCCACACAGGCTGGTTAAGAAGAGGAACTGCTACGGCTAGCTGGATGTCTGAGATGGGCACATACTGAGCTCAAAAGGGATTATGAGAGAAACACTGATGTATAGCTGAGCTACCACATAAAAGAGAAAACTGGGCTCCAGTATGCTAAATACATAATATACTGTTATAACTTTTAAAAAGTTTATTTTTATTTTAAAGAAAAAATAAAAGTTTTGAAAAAGGTTAATAGGAGAACTACAGCAATTCATGTACTGTATACTGTTGTATTGGTAGTAGTTATTCAGAATACAAGATAGAGGCATATCTTGTCCAAACAATATCAGCATAAAATGTCCTTTTCAATGAACTAAGAGAAGCTGTATGAACTATCTTAACTATTTTGTGTGTGTATATGTATTTTTTCCCCTCTTTCTTCCTTTCTCCATTCCCCCAGCACAGTCTGTCTTTTCTTTTGAAAAGTTTCTTCCCAATCCACAATGTCTATTGTACATCTTAGATCTTACTCATTCAGTTTCTCACACTAGGGCAGCAGTTCTCAACCTGTGGGTCGCGACCCTGGAAGGGGTCAAATGACCAAAACACAGGGGTCGCCTAAAGCCATTGGAAAATGTTATTTATTTGGAATTACAGTTTTGAAATAGCCACCAAAATTATTTTTTGGTTTGGGGTCACCGCAACATGAGGAACTGTATTGCAGGGTCACGGCATTAGAAAGGTTGAGAACCACTGGGGAGACAGTATGATGCTTACACATATGGCTCTGATTTATTTCACTTATGAGAATGGTCTCTAGTTGCACTCACTTACCTATAAAAGGATGGCCTTCTTTATAGCTCAGTTATATGTTATGGATATTTATATATATATCCATATATCTTTAAAATAAAAATTATATATTTATCTTTAAAACACACACATATATACATAAACATATATATCTATATCTATCTATCATCTATCATCTCTCTCTCTCTCTTTCTCTCTCTCTCCCCATTCTTCGGTTGATGAGCATATGGGTTGTTTCCAAAACCTAGCTGTTACAAACTGTACTGCTATAAACATGAGTATGCATATGTCACTGTAGTATGATGTTTCTAATTCTTCTAGGCAGACATCCAGAAAGGAAAGGGCTGGGTTACATGGGACCTCTAATCCTAGTTTTCTATAGAATCTCTGTACTGATTTTTCACATTGATTATACCAGTCTACATTCTCACCAATAGTGGAAAAAGTTTCTTTTTCCTGACAGCTTCACCAGTATTTATTATTGCTTTATATTTTAATGACAGTGATTCTTTCTGGGGTGACATGACATAGAATCTCATTGTTCTTTTAAATTGCATTTTTCACATAACCAATAATGCTGAACACTTTTACATATGTTTATTTACCATGTGTATTTCATCTGAAAAGTGTGTATTCATCTCAGATGTCCATTTTTGGACTGGACCTTTGAATTTGGGGCTCTGATTTTTTTCAATTTTTTTATACATTCTACATATAAGTCTCTTGCCTGAGAGACAATGGCTATAATTTTTTTTCCAACTCTGTGGGTTATCTTTTTCACTGTTAATTATTTTCTTTGTTGTGCAAAAGCTTTTTAATAATGTGAAACCCCATTTGTTGATTCTTTGTATTATTTCCCTTGCAGTCTGAGTTTTGTTCATGGAGTCTCTGCCTATACCTTTGTTTTCAAGATTTCTACCTATATTCTCTTGCACTAAATTTAGTGTTTCTAATTAATATTTACATCTTTAGTTCATTTATTTTATTTTTAAATTACTTTTAATAAGAAATTACAGTGTGACAATTTCAAAACACATTAGTTGTACATTCACAATAACTGATACAATGCATATTGTTGTCCTTGCTGCAATTATACAGAGCACAGGGTGTAGACATGATAAATTTTCTAATGTTATTGGTACAATAGATTTCTTCTCTTTGATCTAAGAGAAGGTAGTTGTATACATAGTCAAGTGTTCCATAATTGCAGTGTGTTACAGGCGAAACTGGTAATGTTGGAAGCTGTTGATTTGAGCCCTTTAATTCATTTTGACTTTAGTTTAATGCATGGTAATAGACATGGGTCTAGTTTTAGTCTTCAGTATGCGGAAAGCAGCTTTTCCAGCACCTTTTTATTTAGATTGTATTATTTATTTATTTGTTTATTTATTTGGTGTAGGGTCTCCCTACATAGCTCACTGCTCTCTTAGCCTCCCCTGTGCTGGGATTACAGGAGTGTGCCACCATGCCTGGTCTTGGTGGCCAGCTTGTTGCAGGGCTAGCATGGCAGGCAGTACTGAGGACTGAATCCACATCCTTGCACTTGCCAGGCAGGTGCTTAGATCACTGAGCTATCTCCCTGACCCTCCAGCACCAGTTATTAAAGAGACTGTACTTTATTCCAGTGAACACATTTGGCCCCTCTGTCAAAGATAAGGTGGCTGAGGGTCTGTCAGGTTCTGTCTACATCTTCTATTCTGTTCCACTGATCATCAATCCTTTTTTTTTTTTTTTTCCAATACCAAGCTGATTTTAATCACAGTAGCTTTGTAGTATAATTTTCAGTCTGGGATTGTGATGTCCCCTGCTATGTCTTTGTTGCCTAGGATTGCCTTTGTTTGTTCTATGGTTATGCTTCCAATTGAATGTTATGAGTGTGTTTTGTTGATCTGGTATTTTGATTGAGATTGCATTGAATCTCTACAGCAATGTTCAGAGGAGGGACATTTTCATTATGTTAGTTCTTCCCAGCCAAAAGCAAGGGATATCTTTCCTTTTTTTTTTTTTTTTTTTTTTTTTTTTGAGACAGGGTCTCACTATGCAGGTCAGGCTGGCCTTGAGCTCACTTTTGTAGCCCATGCTGGTCTCGAACTCACACCGATCCTCCTGCCTCAGCCTCCCAAGTGCTGGGATTACAGGCGTGCGCCACCACGCCCGGCTTGTCTTTCCATTTTTTGATATCCTTTTGATCTCTTTTTTTTTTAAGGTACTACAACTTTCATTATTTAGATCTGTATCTTTTCTTAGATTGGCTCCTAGGTATTTTAATTTTTTTAGATACTATTGTTAAGGATGTGCTTTCTCCAATTTCTGAGTTTCATAATCTCATTTTTAATGTGAAACAACAGTCAAAAGAAAGTTTTCTTTAGTGATAGCTGAAAGACTCAAATACAAGCAGGTAGTCTGCATATATCTCTTGGGAAATTACCCAGTTTAGGTAGGAGACCTTTTCTGTCCCTGTGCTCTGGCCCAGAATTTCTAAAAGTTGGTTAACGGATAACAATTTCAACTCTTCAAATAAAACCTGCTCTGCATCTCTACTATTATGATTACGTAGCCTGTTATTGGAAAGTCTTCCAGATGTGCATTCACTGGTGTGTCTGCAACATCTGTCTTGCTGGAGGAACTCAGGGCTCCTCAGGTTCTTCGTTGCTGAGGCACCAGCAAGACTAAGAATCTGCTCGGGAGCTTGGTAGAGTGACCTCTGCTTTCCTAACCTGGTCTTGGTCCATAGCTCTCAGCATACTTTTCTAACTGCATGTTAAGACACTATATGTGATGACCATCTTTTTTTTGTCTGTTTGTTTTGTTTTGTTTTTGCCTTCTGCCTCAGCCTCCCAAGTGCTGGGATTATAGGCGTGTGCCACCACATGGTGTATTAGACTTTTTTTCTTTTTAAAGTTTATGTGTCTGATTTATTTTACTTAACACTGTGATCAAATAGTGCATCAAATTTTCTACAAATGACCCTAATTTATCTTTCTTTTTTTTCCTTTTCTTTTTCTTTGTATGCCTTTATTTTAAAGAGTAAAAACAGCAGAAACAAAGATAGAAAACAACAGTAACAAGTAAGAGTACATATAGTACAGAATTTCAAAACAAGAAAAATTTAACAATGGTATGATGACCATCTTTAAAAGACATTTTAAGGATGTTTCCCTTAAGTAATCAAAACACTAAAAGAATATCATCTACTTTTTTTTCTGTAAGATAAAAATCAGAACCTTTGGTATATTCTTCAGAATGAGGATACTACAAGATACTTTCTTGGCAGGAAAAAACTTCTCAGTCCTGAAGTAAAGTCTCCATACACATTATTTCAATAGAGACACAAACAGCAGGGAACACCCAAAAATTTACCTAGCAAGAACAAAATGACAACTTCCTGTCATTCATGGGAAATGATCAAAACAAATAAAACCTTCCACAATGACACAGAATTTGAGGAAGGCAGCACTGGAGAGTTAAGCTTCAAGAGGGACCCCAGGAGAGTGCTGTGTGTCAACAGGCAGGCACCTCTGGGTCCCTGGTGGCAGAGCAACACAGTGTCCCTGGCCATGCTGCTCAATAGCCCTGCAGCCCTGGGGTGGCTGATCAACCCCACCAGGCCTGGTTTCCACCTGTGGGACATGGAGGTGACACCACTTCCTGAGTTAGTGTCATCAGGGGGCTCATGCTCCTGCCTCGGCACAACTAGCACTCAGTTCTGCCACTGGCCATTCCTGTAGGGTCAGTCTTCTTGCTTCATGCTGCTGGGTCCAGAGGACAGACGACCAGAAATCAATTTAGCAGAAGCTTCTGACACCCAGGATTTGGTGAGGGATGCTTAACTCTGACCAGCAAGACCCTAAAGGAGCATTGTGCCCCTCCTACCTGTCCCACCTCTCTGGTTGTTTTACAGCCAGTACTCACTTGATGTGAGGGCACAACTGAGGCACTGCACCAAAATGCAAAGTGTCTAAAACATAAGAATGCAGCCCAGACTGGAGGCACAGGCCCTTTATTGTCTGGGAAGAGGCTGGGGCAGAGGTGCATGCATTTGAGTCCAGCCAAGGAAATTAATTTAGCAAAACCCTGTGTCAAAATAAAAAGGGCTGGGGATGTAGCTCAGTGTGATGGCCCTGGGTTCAACAGCCAGTAGCAGAAAACAAAACAAAACTAAAACAGCTGTGTAATGTTACTCAGAGCTGATGAGATTTATAGGCGAGCACTTGAACATCTGGCCAGGTACAGTGGTACACACCCATAGTCCCAGCTATGTGGAGGTTGGAGCAAGAAGCTAAGTTGAGCATGGGCAACACAGAGATCTTGGCCTCAAAACAATAAAAAAAAAAAAAAAGTTTAAATTTTGCCTATTTAAAAGTTCCTAGCTACCTCCTATGGCTGGGAGGTAGCTTGGTGGAGGTACACAAGGTCCTAAGCTCCATCACCATTATCTGGAAGAATAGTCACTTCAAGGTAGCCACAGGAACACTGAGGATCAAATAGAACAAAAATAAACACAAAATCCAAGGATCATAGAGGCTTTGCAGTTAAGTTAGCATGAAAAAGGATCTCTGATCTCTAGGTGGAGGCCAACTTCACTTTTTGATGTAGAGACAAATATCATGGGACTTCTATTATGCTTCACTGCAACAGTTACAGAAAGTGCCCAACAGTTTCTAATATGATAGCACGTAGTTACCTGCCTGAGGAATCGAAACACAAATAATCCTGGGGGCGGGGGGCTTGCTCATTCCCGGTGTTTCAGGGTTAATTTCTTTGTAGCTCTAAAAAATTCCTGCTCTTTCTATGAGGTCACACTTGATTTTTTTTTTTAAGAATATTTATCTTGAATGCTTACAGTTTCTACTTGTGACTGACACATTATTGTACATATTTATGGAATATAGTGTTATTGTATTAATAGTATATACTTCTGATACATAACTATAGACTCATTGTGGGGTACTGGAATGTTACCTTGTTATATGGATAGTACCAACACATTTTTTTCTTTTGTGTATGAAATGTAACTTGCAATAATGACCTTGCATTTTAGCTTGACTTCTTCCTTGCTCAAATCCTATGAATCTGTTTAGCACAGAGGTTAGCCTTTTCTTTCCTATTATAAAGAAGGTACTCTGGAATAGCACTCTAAGGATGGCTGACATTTATGGAATAAGACCTGTCCCCAGGATATACTTGGGGATGATATCTGGTAAAAGCGGGTTGCAGGCTCCACACCCTGATCCCTATCCAAGAAGTAGAGGTAAAGGGTACTGGGGTAGAGGAGACTTCCTGAAGGTAGGTACCACTTCTTACCAGCCAAGTTCACCTCCGGAGCTGCCTCACCAGCAACTGGCTGAGTGGGTCAGAGGGGCAAAGCCTAAAGCACTCTGGAATCCCCAAGCCATGTGTCTGGAGCAAGCTGCACTCACCCAAAGCAGGTACCTTTCTGAATTCACCCTTTGGAGGGGAGTCCAGTTTGTAACTGCCACAGGATGCATGTGTATACTGATCTTTAACAATGCAGAGCTCATATAATATTCTTGATCATTTCTTTAAGTGCTTGGTTAGCAGTAAATACTCAATACATGTAGATTAAATTTAAATAAATTAATACCAGCAGTAATTAAAACAAGACTTTTTTAATCTAACAGGTTACATTGTAGTCATTAAAGCAATACCATTTAAGGATAGGAGTTCAGATCACGGTTCCAGCTACAGGCCACCCAGGTACCTGGACTGAAAGTGCGCACTCTTGGAAGCTGGCATACACAGGCTTCTGGAAGGAGCATGAGAGCAGAAGGATGTGCTTAAGGCCCGAGTCTAGAGTCTACTGCTGACTGCAAGCTGCCCTGCCTTAAGTACAGTTTGGGAGCTGATTTAACACAGCACCAACAGTCATAGGTGAGCCACTGCCTCTCAAACTGAAGTTTATCTTACTTCCTGTGACAGTGAAATCATTATCTATTTTAATGTCCATTTCACAGATAACTCTACTGATTTATCAGATTTTGTCAGTGGGCTTCCACTATAAGACAAAAGAATAATCTTTTATTATTATTATTTTTTTTTTTATTTTTTTTATTTTTTTATTTTTTTTGAATGCTTCATTTTTCTTCCCAGCCCAGACCTTGGACCAGCTTGTGTGTAGGTAGGAACTCTCAGCCTGTGTCCCGGCACCACCGGAACTCCCCCCCACCCCCACCCCCCACCCCCGACTCCCAGACCAGTGTGCACATAGGTAGGAACTCTTAGCCTGCACCCCTGTGCCAATGGACTTCTTCTCTGCCCAGACCCCAAACCAGCATGCATGAAGGTAGGAACTCTTGGCCTGTGCCCCCACACCATAGGAACTTCTTCCCCACCCCAATCCTGGGACAGTGTGCAAGTAGGAACTCTGCCTGCACACCCCCCACACCCGGAATTTCTTCTGTGCCCAGACTCCAGAACCAGTGTTCATGTAGGTAGGAACTTTCAGCCTGCTCCTGGGTCATTGGAACTTCTTCCCCACCCAGACCGTAGACCTGTAATCTGCTGAGGAACCCTGCAGCAAAGTTCCCTGCAGAGATGGTGGGTGTCAGACCCTCCCAGCTAATCGAGGAGATGAACATCTTCCTAGAGGAACATAATGGGTTCACTTCCATGAGCTGGAGCAAGAAGGAGCAGAGCACAGCAGCCAGACCAAGCCAGACACATCAGGACAAGATCAAACTTGGGAGATCCAGAGCCAAATTTCATTATAAGCTAACAGCATAACTTTATCAAACTTCTACACCAAAGGTCAGAGGATAATGCTATGCAAAATGACAAAGAGAAGGAGCAAGATGCAACGTCAGGCCCTGAGGCCACAGAGAACAAATTCAGGAGACCCAAGCACAGAAGAAAATGGGAAGCACACAGTTGAAATCTCTGAATTAATTGCACCTGAAGTAAACAAAAAAATGCAGAAACGTATAGCAAACTCAAATCAGAAATAACCTCTGAAATAAACAAAAGCAATCTCAGAATTAAATAGTGTTAAAAGTAAAACAAACAAACAAAAAACTAAAGGAAAGTGTAGAGGAAATCAGATCAGAAAAAAAATGACCCCTGAAGTAAAAAAAAGGACATTTCTGAATTAAGAGCATCTGAAGTAAAGGAATAATTGTAAAAAGGTAGAGATGAAATCAGATCAGAAATCAACTCTGAAGTAGAAAAATAAAGGACAACTGTTATGGTTTATGTCTAGTTGTCCCCCCAAAGCCTCATGCAGTCATGGGGCAAGGACTTCTATAGATTGAGACTTGATCCATGATCCCTGGGACTATGTGTTTTAAGTACTTCTGGGGTTATGGGTGTAGCCTAAGGTGGATAGGCTAAGGCAGAGAGCCTGATGTAATTTAAAAAGAGTGACAGAGAGACAGACACTGCTGCTCTGCTGCCCTGACTGATTGGCTGCCTCTGCCACTGTTTGGTTGCTGTTCTGCCACCATGAACTGGATGCTCTCTGCTCTGTTCCACTCAGCCTTGGGCCAGCTGAATATGAGCTGAAACCTCCACAAACTGTGAGCTAAATAAACCTTTCCTTCCTTCATTTTGGGTGTCAGGTATTTGTCCCAGTAATGAGTACAAAGTAACTAAGACAACAACTATAAGGAAAGAATGAATAAATGCTTCTAAAGAGGATATTGAAAAAAAATTAGAGGACAATAGAAAAATGATGGACTTCTTGAATGAGCAACATAGGAAATAGATCACAAGAAGCAGTTTTAAAGAGATATACAGGAAAATAAAATCTCAATCACAAGCTGGCAATACTATATGAACAAAAGTGAGACAGAGATTCAGATCTTGACACAGAGCTAGTAAAAAGATAAGAAAGGATCTCTTAAAATCAAGTAGGATACAAGAAAAAATAATACAACATCTGCAAGATGACGCAAAGATGAACAATGTGACACTAATGGGCATCAACAAGAAAGGAGTCAACACAAACAATACAAAAAGAATTATGGGCAGAAGGGATAGCAGAATACTTCCCAAATATGAGAAAACAATCGGACACTTAAGTAACTGAAGCATACAGAACTCCAAATAACATCAACCTAACTAAAAACACAACCAGATATATAGTAGTCAAGATCCCAGAAATCCAGCAGAAGAATAATATACTGAAAGCTGCCAGAGAAAAGAAACAGATTACATTTAAAGGAAAACCCATCAGAATAACAGCAGATTTCTCTTCACAAACCATGAAATCAAGAAGAGCATGGAGCAGAGTGCTCCTAGTCCTCTCTGAAAACAAATTCCAGCCCAGAATGCTATACCCTTTAAAACTGTCTTTCAAGTATGAGGGAGAAGTGAAATATTTCCGTGACAAAGAACAACTAACGAATTTCATGATGTCAAAGACAATGCTACACAGACTACTAAAAACATTTTAGAGGGACCAAAATGACCCAAACTCCATGAATGTAAACAGAAACAATTCACTCAATAGGGCAACCAACTAAACACAGGAGAAAAAGGGGTAAACAATAGTAGGTAAAAAGCATGTCAATCATGAATCAATACATTTCAATTATAACTATCAATGTGAATGCACTTAATTCTAAAATTAATAAAATAGACTGGCACAGTGGATTAGGAAGCAAAATACAACAATATGCTGTATACAAGAAACACACATAACTCCTAAAGAAATACATAGGTTGAAAGTCAAGGGATAGAGCCGGGCATGGTGGCACACACCTGCAATCCTAGCACTCGGGAGGCTGAGGCAGGAGGATTGGTGTGAGTTTGAGACCAACCTGGGCTACAAAAGTGAGCTCAAGGCCAGCCTGAACTGCATAGCGAGACCCTGTCTCAAAAAAAAAAAAA
>PVJA010033303.1:0-23430 GCA_004027025.1 Myocastor coypus | reverse complement strand
GGGAGGGGGAAGTCAGCGAGAGGGAAGGCGGATGGTGAGGGAGAGGAGGGGGAGGGTCAGGGGGCAGCCGGGGCAGAAAGCCACAGCCCTGCAGGGCAGAGTAAGAGCTGCCATGAGTGAGCTCAGCCTCCTCACAGCCCTGCCCTCCCTCCTTCCCGACCCTACAGAACCACGGAGGAGAGATGTGGTGCTGTGCACGCCTACGCTCTGCTCACACAGCTCTTCCCCCATGATGCCTCTGTCCCGTGCCACCTGCAGTCTCCTCCCCACGGGCACTTGTCACTCTGCCACTCCTTCCGATCAACGCTCTCTCACCAAAAGCATTTGCGTGGCCCACCTTCAAAGACTGAGGCAGCGGGAGAGAGAGGGACAGAGGGAAAGCCAGGAGAAGTTAGTTTTGGGACTTCAGCATGGTCCAGACTCCTCTGCAGGGCTTGGGCCTCTGCATCCTCTCTGGAACAACAGGTGTGGGGTGCAGCGGGAGAATCCCCACTTCTAGGCCTTCAGTGCTGATGAGGCGCCCTCTCTGTCCATCTCTGTCACCTCCTGCTCCCCCACCCCGTGAGGTGAGAAGCTTTGCTTTCTCACCTCCCTCCCTTCCCTCCTCCCCTCCCCTTCTACCCTCCCCTCCTCTCCTCGCCTCTCCTGTCACCTCTCCTCTCTAGCTGTGTAGCCCCTCCCAACCTCCTCAACGTGTTGCTCCACGCAGATGGAACTCTGGGAGCTTTTCCTGATGCCTACCCAGGCCGAGTAACCCCAAGGGAAGCCCAGAGCTGCAGCTCCTCTGAGACCTCACTCTGTCTAGTACAACCCTGGGCAAGTCACTTAGCCCCTACTTATTTCTAGACAATGAGGATGATCCGGCAACACAGGATGCTGGGAAAGGTGACTGTGAAGAGTCTGTCACGTGCTCTCGGAGCGCTTAAGGAAGCAAGGCCATCAGAATGACAGCGTGCTGAGCTTAAGAGAAACTTGGTTGACAAGCTGTACGTGGAGGAAGGAAATGGGCTCATCAGAGCGCTTCTGACAAACATACGAAGTGCCAAAAGTGAGAGTCACAGCTATCGGGTGTCAGGATTTACTTTGAGGCATCAGCAATATATATTTTGAAACACACCTTGAAAAGTTTTCTATACTTTGTGATGATGACTGAAAAGTAGTACCATGGTTTGGGGGTTTTCCACGGTGAACAGTACAGTTCACCTACATAGCCTCGCCTCCACAACACTGAAGTTCTAGAAGTTCTAGAATACGGGAACACATTTTTAATAGTGTTTTATAATGAATCACCCAAGAATCACATACTACAAGTATAGGTAATCTAGACACACACTAAATACTAAAGAATCCAGCTGAGGGCCTGGAGCTCATACCGCTGTCTCCCACCAGTCCAGCTGGAGGCCCAGAGCCCACAACAAAGTCTCGTACAGGCCCGCTTCATGGATCTGTGCTGGAAAGGCCCAGAGGTCAGTGGTGGAAGCTAGAAAGTCTACACCAGCGGGATGAAGGATCTGTGCTAGCAGGCTGAGGGATCTGCACTGGAGCCAGGAAGCAACACTCAGTGTAAGCACCAGAGCTCCCCAAAAGTACCCCAGCCATCCTCAGCAACAGTGAGGTCCCGAGCTCCTCCAGTGATGAGGAAAGCTGAGTTCCCATCAGGAAAGCCAATGCAACAGGCTTCATGAGGCTGAGCAGGGTACCATCTTCCCCTCCGGAGCCAGGAAGCGATGCTCAAGACGAGGACCCAGGCTTCTCCAAAGTTCACCGGGAAAGCCAGCATGCCAAGGTCCCGCAGCAGAGCAGCCCAAGAGAGCCAGCAGCTTCCAGCAACTTCTCCAAGCAGCGTCCCCAACAGCGTTCCGGCAGCTTCTCCCATTCTACCTTTATGCTGCTGGTGACAACCCTCAGGGGTGCCTCCCACACCCAGCACCATGCTAGTTTAATTCAGCCGGGGGCAGTAAGTCAACCACTTGTTAGAAATCCACTAGAAGTGGTTCCCTCTCTCCTTTGGCAGCAGCTGCTTTTCCCAGCTACTGGCTGCATTCACACCCAGGGCTCCTGAATTCAGCTCCTTTAGAGCACAGTAGGACCAAAGGCGCACATCAGGCCCACTTCTACGGGGTCACAGAGGTGGCAGTCACAGCTGCCCCTCAGCTGCCCCACTCTGCCCTTCCACTACCAGAGTCTACTCGAGGCTTTTCCCAGCCTGATTCCAATCTGAGAACTTCCTCAGAAGGAGAGCCCAGCCTTGCTTTTCTTCTCTGTTTGGTGGCTTGGCTGGTGCTATTGGTATACAGTGATGCCATGGTGGAATTATCAGGTTGGGGATGACTGTGGCAGGGATATGATGCTGATGTTACTGTCACAGTTGTTGAGGACAACTTAGAACTCTTTATTTTCCTCCCTCAGCCTCAAAACTCTGCTAACCTCCAGCCTGGTACTTAATCCAAAGGAGGAAGTTAATGACAAATTGATTATATACCAAGTAGTAGTAAGTACCAGGCTAAGGGCTTCAGATAAATTATCTTACATAGCACGCATTGCCCTAACGGGGGAGAAATGGATACTTGCCCATTTTCTAGAAGGGGAAACCAAAGCCTAGGTGGATAAGCAAGGCGTCCTTAGGTGCATGACTGGTGAGGAACAGAGCTACCACTCTGCCTGCGCTACATGTCCTGCGCCTACTAGGGTTTGACTGTAACCTCTGACACCAGTGCATTGAAAACTTACTCTCTGGTGCCCCAGTCCTGGAAGTTTCAGCCAAATGGGGACTATTTAGTCATGAGGGTCGTACCTGGTGACGGGATGGATGCTTTTATCAGGAGGAGCGGGCACTTTCTCTTCTATTCTTCTGCCTTGTGAGAAGAAAACATTCTCCACAGGAGGCCATGACAGGATGCCATCTTGTGAGGAACCACCAAACTCGAGTTCTACGCTTACAACTTCACATGGCATCTTTTCCAACTCAGAATCTGTGGTTGCCAGGCAGGCGCTGTGCTGCTGAGCTATATCCCTGGCCCAAGATGCCATCTTGAACCCCAAACCAAACCTTTTGCTATCTTAATCTTGCATTTCTCAGCCTCTGCAATGATGTGGATAAATTCCTGCTCTTTGTAAATTACCCTACCTGTGGCATTTGGCTACAGCTGCACAAAAGAACGTCAATTTTCCTCAGCTACCAAACAGTGCAGACCCCCCATGAGGGCAGTAATTATGTCCCCACGAGTCCCCACAATCTCATTTTGTGTAGGATCCCCAATAAGAACACGATCATAATTAGTGTACAAGATAGACACCCCAAAACACCCTATCAACAAAGAGACTCTTGCATCTTTCTCCATCATTTGTCTGACAGTATTTACAAAGACACATACTGTTGGATGTTACGAGTTAGTGCTGAAAGAAATGACGAGAAGACCTGATGAAGGTAGCTCAGAGGACTCACTGAGATTCGTCTCTCGGTGAGCTACAAACCCCTGAAGCAAGTCAGCTTTATTTTCGCTAGTGAGTGTGATCTCGTGCATAAGCACGCCAGTAAAGGAGGGCCATATGTGTAGTCACGAACATGACCACGATCTCTGTTGCCTTCTACCTTTTCCTTACTACTAGGTTCAGACAGATGTTAACCATTAACATTTCAGGCAAGGGAGAAAGCAACAAACCGAGAGCCCACAGGTGAAGCTGCCGTCCATCACCTGGAGTCCCAGCTTTCAGGGACTGCCCTATCCCAGGATCATCAGTAACAGACCACAGCTGTCCCTGGGCTTTGTTCATTGCACTCCATTTCTTGAAATGCTACTCAGGCTACAAGGTACAGATGCGTAGATCCATCAGGCTGAGTGAGCTCTGGGTAAAGAGTAAATTTCACAGAGGAAGAACTGTTCATTGTAGCCATCTGAAAAAAAAAAAAAAAACCACCAACGATTCTATAGCATTATAAAATACACTAGGGTTGTAGACAGCAGCCACTTGGCTACCCCTACAGCTTGGGATAACTCCAGTAGGAAACAAAACAAAACAAACAAACAAACAAAAACAGCAGGGAATAAATAAGGAGCAAGTCCCTTTTGCTGCTCAGTGTCGCCATCCCTGGGTGGCAGCCCTGGTACAACAACCTGACAGGGCCCCATCTGGCACAGCTGAGGAGAGGTGCTCTGCAGAGTTAGCCTGTGGCGTTACGAAGTGCTGACGGAAAGGATGGGTTTGCAGAGAGCCACAACAGCCAGAGGACGAGGACAGCTCATTGTGGTGGGGTTCGGGAGGAGCTTCTGCTAAACGGGAGCTTAACTGAAGTACTGAGCCTTTTCCTCTCCGGTTCCACACGCTCGCTATGCTGTAACGGCTGCCAGGCAAACCCCACAGACACCACTGCTGGTTCTACTCAGACTCGATGCAAACAATTCTAGGAGCCGCCCACGGGAAGCCGAGGACCTGAGTTACGAATGAACTTGCTTTCAGGAAAGGCTCGGCAAGATTTAAGCACTTGTCTCCAAACCAGAGTGTGTTTTTCCTTCCCAAGCATCATAATTCTTTAGTAAAACAACCGTTTGGGGCATTTAACTCATGTACTCACTCACAAAAAAGAACTATTGGATTCTACTGCCCATAGCGCTTATAACAGAGCGGCATGTGCGCAGATAAATTCAGGCACCTCTCAGGTGGCCGCCACCCCCTCCAGTAGGAGACACCAGTTTAATCTACAGGTTGCTTGACCTTGGGTACCAGAGTCCGGGGTTTTGTGCACAGGGTTCTTCATTCTGCTCCCCCAAGGTGCTTTGTGTTTTCCCCTAGTTTATTTCAGTGCTTTTCCTCCACAAAGCTGGACAATGAAAAAGATGCTTGTCATTTATGTCCGGACCTGCATTTGTTTGGAGGTCAATCGCGTCACAACCCCGGGAAGGATGGTTTCCTGCGGCCTGCTCTTCACTTCCTTCTCTCTGCTCACTTTCTCCTGCCCAGGGGGAGAGGCTGGGGGAGGGCTTCGTAGCTCAGGCTGTCTTTAAATTCCCTGTGTACCCAAGCTGGCCCTGAACTCATAGTAGCCCTCCCGCTTTAACCGCCTCCTAGGACACAGCGCGGGCCACCACACGCCCCCCCGCCTGTCTGGCTGCCAGTGTCCGAGGCATGCTCTCCTTCCCGGCAGTGTCACCACGGGCTGCGCAGCACACGTGTACATATCAGGGCTGAGACTGTGTCTGCGTGTGTCTGTGTGAGAGAGACAGACAGACAGACAGAGAGGATGGAAATAGGGAACGTGGGAGAGGGAGGGAAAGGAGAAGAGAAAGGGAGGAGGGCAGAGGGGAGAGAATGTGTATCTCTGAGAGCTTTTTGTCACTGAAAAGGAAGCCTGACCTGTGAAGTTTGAGTCTTCTAAAATAGGAACACACATGCAAGATATTGTTTGCCTAAGACATGGTCTAAAATAGCGTGGTTGCAGGAGATTGCCCTACTTTACAAGTGCAAAGCTAATTTAAGCAATAACGCATGTGGAGCTGTCACAGGGAACATCATATAATATGGATGTATAATATACATGCATCGTTGAGGACTGTTTATACTTCTAGGGTCTGATATGAATGACTGAGGAATGCTGGGAACATGGTTCCCAAAAGGGAGTTCAGGAGGAGAAACTGCACTTTTCAAAGAGGCCAGGCGTTTTCTTTTCTTGAAAAACAAAACTTGGGCTGGGGATATAGCTCAGTAGCATAAGCACCTGTCGGGCATCTAGAAGGTCCCAAGTTCGCTCTCCAGCACCACCACCCATGCCCCAAAAAGCCTCATATAGTAAAGCTAAAACTCAATTTGGTGAAGGAGACTAAGACATATGCTCTCTTAGAACTGCCTGGATTTTAAAATTGCAATGGTTGTCCCTGGATTTTAAAATTACAATTTAGAATTTTACATCCAGAGATTTAAAAGTGTTGACACCTACTATGTTCAAGTAATTCCAACTTCCTGAGTCTACCCTAGGAAACAATTGGCAATATTACTAAAGATTGATGTAAAAGAATACACATGAAAATGTTCGTCGTAATTGAAATTATTCTACATAAACTAAACATAAAAAGGTCAGATAAAGGCTGGGGATTAGCTCGGTGGCCTGTGCAAGGTCCCAAGTTTGTCACGGGCCACAAGCCCATTTAGCTATCAGAGTTGTAACATAGTTAGAATATGTCTCCGAACTTTTTTAGTTTTACTCATCCCTCCCCTCTTCCTTCTCTCTTTCCTTTTTTCCTCCCTTTTCACCTGTTCCATTGCTATTCTTGAGTCTCAAGGACTAAGAGCTGAGCTTATACTCCTCCCTCCACAGAGTGTTAGCATCCTCTGTCCATCTCCACTGTCTTATTGGTTGATCCATTCTTAGTCTCCAAGTCATGATGTGTTGCTCTCCTCCACAAGTTCCTCAATGACTATTTTCTTGTTTGTTTTGTTTTTTGGTACCAAGGATTGAACTCAGGACCTTGCACTTTCCAGGCAGGTGCTTATGCCACTGAGCTATCTCCCTGGTCCCTATTTTCTATACAGATATCTCTTGGGATCCATGTGGTACTGGTTCAGGAAAATCCTTCAGATCCCCAATGCGGTGGACACTTACCATCCTTATATAAAAAAATTTGCATATAACCTGGACATATCTTGTCATTCACTTTAAACTATCTCTGGATTATTTGTAAGACCTACGACAATGTAGACATTATGCAACAATTGTCCTATTGTGTCATTTGCAGAGTAATGGCAAGAAAAAAAAAGTCTGTTCTTATTTAGTACACTGCAATTCCTTCCTGAACATTTTTGATCTATAATTGGTTCAATCTAGGGAAGCAAAACCCACAGATATGAATCTTGTTGTTTAGAAAAGGTCTAACAAGCTGTAAATGGTTGATGTGTAGGTATGTGCAGTACTTTTAATTGACATAAAATGTGGCATTATAAATCTCATTTGTTTCTCACTTTTTCTACTCAGTGTTTTGTTTCATGACCAACATAGTAGGTGTCCACTATATCCAATGCATCGGACGACTGCATCTGTGGACGCTGATCCGTGGCATGCATCCAGCCTCTTCCACAGTGACCACTGCCTCGCAGCCAGCAAAAGCAGATGCAGGAGGAAGCTGCTCCGCCTTTGTTTGGAGCCGAGCTGTGCCATCCTGCCTGCATGCAGCTGCACAGCACGGACTCTAGTGGAAAAAGTACACGCTGCAGAACACCACAGTTCAATCCTAACGTGGTCAGCACTCCATGTGGCTTTGGGTGTCTCCTGCTTACCAGTTTCTACTAACAAAAGTTGAGTTCTAGGTACCTCTGGGTGACACACTGTCCCCTTCCTTGCTCTAGTGTAAATTTATAACGGAAGTTAAATTATTTTCTGTAAAAGGGACAAAAATAAATATTTTAGGCATTGAAAGGCATATCATTGCAACTATTTAACTTTCCCATTTTAAGGTAAAAGCTGACATAGGCAATGTTATGGTTTGTGTCTAGCTGTCTCTCCAAAGCCTCATGCAGTCATGGGGTAGAGAGTTCTAGAGTGTGAGACTAACTCATGATCCACTGGGATTATATGTTTTAGTACTGCTGGGATTATGAGTGTGTGTATTCCAGCCTGGGCTGATAGCCTGAATGTATTGTAAGAGAGACAGAAAAACAGACTCTCTGTTGCCCTGGGTGGTCGGTTGCCTCTGTCACCATTCATTGCTGTCCCACCGTCATGAACTGGATGCTCTCTGCCCTGTTCCACTCAGCCATGGAGCCAGCTGAATACGGACTGAAACCTCCGGTGCCTGTGAGCTGAATAAACCTTTCCTTCCTTCATTTTGGGTGTTGGGTACTCATCCCAGCAACGAGAGAAAAGTAACTGAGACAGGCAATATGTAAACAAGCAAGTGTAGCTGAATTTCAGTCTAAGTTTATTGCTAAAGAACCAGTTGAGCTAGATTTGTCCATAAGCTCGATTTGTTGGTGAGTGAGAT
The DNA here is from genome assembly GCA_004027025.1 of Myocastor coypus. Lineage (NCBI taxonomy): Eukaryota > Metazoa > Chordata > Mammalia > Rodentia > Myocastoridae > Myocastor > Myocastor coypus. The sequence continues at coordinate 15,460 of PVJA010033303.1, read as the reverse complement.
TTTGGTGAGAAGCTATAGCCAACCAAACCTTGGTTTATAGCAACCAGTCTCCTGGAAGCGATATGGAAGGAATAATTCTGGGACTCATGCCTGTCCTAGTGCCATATCACTTGCTTCAATTTATTAGGCTGCCTGCTGGTGAGAAGCTCGGGTTGTAAACTCTCCCCTATGACATCCTTTCTTCTCCTGTCTGCCTCGAGGCACTGATATATCAAAGCCTTTGGTGCTTGGCCTATAGTACACATTCAGTAAAAGCTTGAAGGAATACATACAAGGAATACATACAATCTTTTTTTTTTAATTTTTATTTATTTATTTTTTTTTTCTTGTTTCAGAACCTTTATTTGTTTATTCACTAATTTTTATGGCCGGCTCAGCCCACCCCAAGGGCGGGGCTGGCGTAGCATGTGGTGCTGGGGATCGAACCGCGGTCCCTGAAGCCGCCCAAGCTTTCCCAAGCAGGCGCTTTAGACCACTGAGCCATCCTGCCGGGCCCTGGAATACATACAATCTTTTACGCTTGGTCATGAAGGTCACCAGAGGTCAGCACCCCCAAACCTGGAGGATTTCGAACATGTACTAAGGGAAAGCCATGACTACAGTGTTTTTGCAGCCTCAAAGGCAGATTTCTGCATAAGGTCTTAGGATCAGCTGCTGAAAACGCTCCTGGGTGCACAAAACATCTTCCAGCGTCTGTTCAAGACACCTTCGCTTCTCCTGTATTCCCACTGCCAAAGCACAGAGCTGGGTAATCCTCCAGGGAACATGGTGGGAGTCCCAACCAGAACTGCTACCAGGAACTGGGAGAAACGCAGCCGACCTGGATTCAGGGTGCCAGCTACAGTCCACATTGGACCTTTGTCAACTTCTTCAAGTGAAACTAGCTAGTCTGGATTTTCTATTCAGTGGAGATGGCCTTCTGGGACGGGAGAAGCACTTTCTAAGCCTGGCCTGGCTGTGGCCAGGGTGCCTACATTCATGCTTTCATTGCCACCATTCAAAGTCTTTACAGCCAACTCCAGGAGATCAGTGCTCTGCCGAAACCCCTGCGCAGGTTCCATCCCAGACCGCCGAGCCATGATTCAGCCATGACAGAGGATAGTGTGCGTTTAATAAATAATATTTACCATATTCATTTACCAATAAACCACTGGAATGCCCTCTACAGGCACAAAGCATTAAAAGAAGGAAAGCAGGGGGAACCAGGAGAGAAGATTCAGTCATGGAAAATGGACAGGAAAATTGGAAGTTAAACCAACGAGGTAAGTCTACTCTATGCATTTTCATGCCCAGGGATTTAATCCAACAAATATTTATTTTAATTAACATTTTGAAAATTGGAAATGTAACACCTTTAAAAATTTATAACCATGGTAAATAGTGAAAAAGAAGTCTTCCTCCAGCCTACCTGTGAAACACTTCATATTCTTCCAGAAACATCACCAGGGCTGGCAAGCCTACGGAAAGAAATTTCTTAAAAGACATGTATCAGGCGCAGGCTGGCCAAATAGCTCAGCGGATGAGAGTGCCTGCAAGCAAGTGCAGGGACCACGGGTTCAACCCTGAGCCCGCAGTGCCAGCCCTGCCCCCAGGGCACACTGAGATGGCAATGTAATCCCAGCTCTTGGGAAGCTATAAACAGGCAGGTCACTATGACTCTGATCTAGGATTACACGCCCGACTTCTTCATCCCTTATAGTGCTCCATTTGTGGATATGTCCCAGCTTATTATCCACTCTTCTGTGTATAGGCACTTACGTTGTTTCCAGTGTTCTGCAATTGTAAATACTGCTGCAATTAATAAACTTGTACATAGACATCCTGGTGGTGCTTGTTGGAGGGTCAGCGTCACCATCAGTTCCTAGAAGGAGAACTGCTGGATCAAAAGTAAATGAATATGTTATTCTGTGAAGTATTACCAAAGCTACTTTCCAAGAGGTTATAATTTTTAATATTCTGAGTGGTAAAATTGAAGTAGGCACAAAACACCTTGCTGCATGCCATGGTACAATAGCTGCCTTGAAGTGTGTGCAAACATTTAACTTATAAGCTCTTCATTTTTTTTTCATGAAACATCAGTTTTTATTTGAAAAAAAAAAAAAAAAAAAAAAAAAAGCCCTGACATATGAACAATGGTTGTTGAAGCTCGGGAACTTGGCAGATTTCTTCATGCACCAAGAAAGTGAGCCTGAGGAAAATGACAGCGGTGGTTGCCAATGATAAAACCTGAGCTTTCAAGCAAAAACTGGAATTATTAAAATTTGAACCCACCTCTATGCATTTCCTAAAGACTAAAGTATCTTTGGATGAGATTGGCAGTTCCTGATGCTGTACGATGAAAAGTGTTGACGTTTAGAGAGTCTGTTGAGGTCAGAGGACCATTTGTTCTTTATGACCAAAGCACGGTGTTGTAAAGTCAGGCCTAGGTAAAGGGATGTACTCAGGGAGGGAGATGAGCTACAGCTTCTGGCTTTAGATTCCACATTGTAAAGAACAACAAAAAACTAAGAACGTGCACTGTATCACCCGCTTGCCCGTGTGTATGGCAGAGTGAGTCGCAATAATTCAAAAACTTCACAGAAATAATGGAGGTGCCCATCCATTGACGAACGCATAAAGAAAATATGGCACATGCATCTACGTAGTGGGGTATCGGTCACCATCTAGGGGAATAAAATCCTCTCATTTACAGGAAAATTGATGGAACTGGAGACGGTCACGTTAAAATAAGCCAGACTCAGAGAGACCAATAGTGGCGCATCAGGCTTCCTGCGTAACAGAGAGAGGCGGGGAGAAATGACACGGAAGTGGAAGGGGCACTGGAGAAAAGCAGAACAGAGTGGTGGGGAGAAGGAGGCAGGGAAGACCGAGGGGGTCACGGGAGGGGCAAACGCTTCACGATGATTTTGTATAACTAGTATGAACAACAAAAGGCACAGCTGTTCAACAAATTCCAACGCAATAGCAAAGAAGAAACTACACAGCTACCTGCAAAAGCTATCCCGCTACTTCTCTTTCCAAACACATATGTGGATGAGGCCAGATTTTCTCCAGATTCTTCAAGCAAACAACATACTACATATCACTGAATGCAGAAGCAAATCCGAGAGCTGAACGGTCTTCTTTCAGGGTCGGCCAAATAGCTCAGCAGCTTAAAGCACCTGCAAGTAGGGACTGGGGGTTCGATACCCACGCCTGCCGTGCTGACACCGTCCCCAGGGGTGCTGAGATGGGAACTGAGACGGGGCGTGGTGGTACTCGCCTGCAATCCCAGTGCTGGGGAGGCTGTAGGCAGGAGGATCACTACTAGTCTGAGTTGCACAGTAAGACCCTGTACCAAATAAATAAAACATTCAAAGAAGAAAGAAAATATAAACCAGACATTAAAGGCTTGTAAAATAATGCCAATCTTATCATTTCTTTCATGGTTGAACATTATTTCATTGTATGTATGTCCTGTACTTCCATGGCATTGTATCAGTTAATGAAGATTTAGGGACCCGGCAGGATGGCTCAGTGATCTAATGCGCCTGCTTAGAAAAGCTTAGGCGGCTGCAGGGACCGCGGTTCGATCCCTGGCACCACGTGCTGTGCTAGCCCTGGCCTCAGGGTAGGCTGAGCTGGCCATGAAAATAAATAAATAAACAAAAGTTCTGAAACAAGAAAAAAAAATAAAAATAAATAAAAAGATTTAGGCTGTCCTCAAGTTTTAGGTATTGTTAAAAAATAGTGTACAATGTGCGCTGAGACAGCATTTGAGACTGGACATGGTGGTACACACCTGTAATTCCAGCTTTTGGGAGGCTGTAAACAGGTGGGTCACTATGAGTCTGATCTAGTAGTGAGACTCTGAAGACACTGTAGATCCTTCCATATATATAAAAGCACCTGCAAGGAGGTGCAGGGGCTGGGGGGTTGATTCCTGGGCCTGCTGTGCTGACCCTGCCCCCAGGGTGCTGAGATGGCAATTGAGACTGGGTGTGCTATATATATAATATATATATATATATATATATGTAATATATATATGTAATATATATATATGTAATATATATATATTACACATATATACTATATATTATATATAACATACAATTAATATATATATTTAGTGTATAAACATTGTACCTGTTTGAGTCTCTATTTTCAATTCTTTTATACATATACTTAGTCGTGGAACTGTGTTCATATGATAATTCTATGCTTAGCATGCCTAATACCTTTTTGAACTATTTTTGCTATTCTTAATAAATTTAAACTTTTTGGAATTTCCATTTGAGTTTATAATGTAGTAAAAAGTAATAGACATAATCCATATAAGCAAAGGGCATTCTGAAAGTCCTTAATTTCTGCGGGTGTGAAAAGGCCCTCAGATGGAGAAGCATTGCGAACACAGCTACATAGCAGTTGGCGTGACATAGTTTCTCAGCAACATGCATGACTCTCACAAATATAACATTGAATGGAGTAGTAACTGGTGACAAAATTAGGAATAAACCGTCAAAGGCTGAAGAAAAGCTTTGGTGGAGATACGCATGGGATACTGATGCCCTCTAGAAAAAAAGACAAGGCAGCGATCAGGCAAAGACATGTGAAGCGACGTTCGCCATTACCTGGGCGGTGGGAATACACATGGGTGCTATATTCAAAGATATCCTTAGCTTTCTGTTTTGTCTTGTATGCTTTCGTTGTATGCTATGTGTTTTTACAATGTATAAATAGGTTATTACTTAAAAGAAAAAATATTTAAAGAGTAGGACCAGTGGCCACAATAACCCGGCAGAGAGATAACAGTACCAAAAAGAGTGATTTCACTGAAGAAGAAAATGGGAAATGGAATTACCACATCAGGCTTGGACCAGAGTCTGACGGAAAAAAGATTGGAGCTGATCTCAAAAAAGAGGTGTGGGGGCCAGGATATAGTTCAGTGGCGCGCAGCACCTGTTTGGCAAGTGTAAGGTCATGAGTTCCTTATATGTTAGTATAAAAATCATTTAACTTTGTTTGTTAACTTGGTTTTCCAATATCATGGTGGAATGGAAGTTCCATGAGCTTTCAGCTCTCTTCTCAATGCCCCCCCCACACACACACACACTCACAGAGCACAGGACCCGCCCAACATCCAGATCTTGAAGGGTACTAGGCACTCCTACTTCCACAGCTCTCATCCATTTCCACATGAAGTCATTCACCAGAAAGCACACCAGTAGCCCAGATTTAGTATAACTATTCATCTACACAATTTCTGAAAATACTAGTGAGATTTTTACAATTTTTATACTTTCGAGTTATTCTTATGGAAGGCTTTGAAATGAGTAACAAAAGAGATCACAGAGGATCTTCAGTGGACATCTACGTGCTGCTGGAAGCTCAGCCTTGCAGGTCTTCTGATCTGGGAGGGAGGGAGGCACCTTTTATTGTCTTGGAGCCATTTTACAGTTCTGTGAATTAGAGCAAGTTAATGACACACACCTAGAATCCCAGCACCTGGAATGGCAACGTAAGTCATTCTGGGTTATAAGCAGAAAAGCATATTTTGCTGGTGAAGAGACAATTGATTGCCCTTCCTCCACTGACTCTAGGAAAAAAAGATGGTTTCACATTGATTTATAAATTCTTGGAAGCCTGGCAGGTTTCAGGGCAAATGACCCCAAACTATAGCCCTTGGCACATTGAATCCTTCAGGAGGAGGAATGTGAGAGCTCCCTGACCTTCCCTGTCCTGTCTGAAAGAGATGGAAAACTCTCCCAGGAGAGAGGGGGCCCTCCTTCCACCCAGAGAGAGCTGCATTGAATCTCTGAAGATAAAGGGACACAGAGGAGCCGGAAGTACGTGGCTCGCTAAGCTCCTCCCTCCCACCCACCCCCTGCCCTGTCACATCCCTCCACAGGTTCCACTCTAACCGCAAGCCTGCCATGTAATATTTTCAGGTCTTTATTTGCTTGTGAAGGGTTCTGTGTCACACGCAAAAAAAAAAAAAAAAAAAAATTATGTTAAATAAATGTGCTTGGTTGCTTCTTGTCTGTCTTTCGTTGCGGGAACCCAGCCATTGATACTGGGATGGGGAGAAGAAACAATGTTTTTCCTCCCTGTATGCCCGTATCTGCCTCTATTCTCTAAAATCTGTTTTGAAACAGTTGTAAAATTCTGCTAATTCTCCTTTCAATTCAGTTAAATAAAATAATTGGCATGCATTCATTTTATATATGTATGAGAACCACCATTGTTAGCTGGGTGAGGTGGCGCATGCCTATAATCCCAGCACTTGGGAGGCTGAGGCACGAGGACCGTGACAAGTTCAAGGACAGCCTCAGCTACAAAGTGAGCTCAAGGACAGCCTAAGCTGCCTAGCAAAACCCTGCCTCAACAAAGGAGTCAGGGCTGGGGAGATTGCTCAGTAGAATAAATGTCTACCTGAAGAGCACAGGGTCCTGAGTTCAATCCCCAGTACCTCAGAGGCAGACAGAAAGACAGGGACAGAGAGACACAGAGACAGAGACAGAGACAGAGTAGGTGGCTTTCAGGTTAGCTCAGTGGTTGAAGTGCCTGCATGGGCAATCCCAGTCAGACACAGAGGACGACAGTTCAATTCCCACACCCACCCTTAAGGCAGCCTGAGCCCACCAAAGAAGAACCATTGTTCTTTCTCAGCATTAGGGACTGTCCACTCCTCTGCCCAGGGAATCCACCTGACAAGCAAAGGAATTGCATGGAGGAGGAAGAAGACCGCACAAGCCCAGCTCTGAAAGTTCTTGCTGCTCAGAGATGAATCTGAAGTAGCTGAGAACTTTTTTGACTCTCTTTCTCTTGCTCCCCTTGGTCTACTAATTTTGTGTTTTGTTTTGTATCATTTGTTTTGTTTATGGCTGAGAAATTATTCCCCGAGTATGTCAGCAATGATTGGAATTTGGTTTATGGTCTGATCATTTAATGATCCCTGTAAATAGATTAATAAATTATAGAAACCTATTTTCTGCTCAGGAAAGAAATGAGACCAGACTGGTTGGCTCATGTTATTTGTTTGTCAATTTCACTATTTTGAGCTCAAAGAACTGGGTGTCCACTAGGAAAGAGAACAGTGCACTGGTGCCTGAACCAGTATCAGTGTTTGGGGACCTCTTATGTCACTGAACCTGAGTCTCAACTTGTCAAGGCGAAGCCCTAAGCTCTCTTTGTCTCTGCAAGTCAGGCTTTTACTTCCTGTGTGACTGTGAAATGCCTTCCTACCTTATGATAGTATTAATAAATTAGAAGGCATCTTAAGAAAGTTATAATATGACCGCCTTAAAGAGATAAATAAGTTCATGGAAACCAAATCTTCCCCAATTTTTATGAGACTGGATTTTTAATATTTTAAATGTACTACAGTAAAAAAAAAATTCTTCCAGAAACTTAATTTAGAAGCTCTTTATGAATCCAAATTGACATAATCACAGTCAATCTTTGGCAAATAAAACCAGTTTAATGTTTAGTTTAACAAAATAATTATGTCTTCTTTGATTTATCTGTGTTGGGTATAATAGAAGCACATATTACATCTTACTTGGCTTGCTTTTTTCCTATAATTATCAAGCTAATGGTCAAGTAAACTATATTTACATAATTCAAATACGTGTTCAACAAAATTGAATCCTGACTTCCACACTGCTTTCAGATATAATTTTTTATGTATTTTATGTATGGCTGAGCACTGAACCCTTCAGCCTCTGAGCTATGCCTCCAGCCCACGAGTAACTATGCTTTAGAGTGTGGGACCTTGAAAATAATGCTCAAGGTCCTTCTGTAGGTGAAGAGTTGTAGATCAATGGTAAGAGTGCTTATCTAGGAGTGTGGGGGAGGGGGTGAAATCCTTATCTAGTTTGAAACTATGCAATAAAGTTGAGTTAATATTCAATTATTAGATAGATAATTTCTTTTTTCTTTTTGCTTTTTGAGACAGGGTCTCACTGTGCAGTTCAGGCTGGCTTTGAGCTCACTTTTGTAGCCCAGGCTGGTCTTGAACTCACAACGATCCTCCTGCCTCAGCCTCCTAAGTTCTGGGATTACAGGCGTGAGCCACCACGCCCGGCTAAGATAGATAATTTCTAAGACAGAATACTACAACTTATAATGATAAACTCTAAAGGGGATGCCCTAGTTTGATGATTTGCAAAGTGAACCATACAGGAATATTATAAGAATATTTTATAATGACTCATCCAAAGAATCACTTACAAAGAGTATAGGAAATTTGTCTGCACACTAAAGGCTAAAGAATCCAGCTGGAGACCTGGATATTACTATCCTGCATGAGTCCTGCTGACTTGGAGCCCACAGCAGTGCCTCCCACAAGTCCAACCACAGATCTGGAGGCCATGACGATGTCTCTTTCCCAGATCTGAGCTGGGAAAGTCCAAAGGTCAATGGTGGCAGCTAGAAAGTCTCTGCCAGTGGGACGAAGGATCTGTGCCAGCAGGCTGAGGGATCTGAATTGGAGCCAGGAAGCAATACTCAAGGTAAACACCGGAGCTCCCCTGAACAGCACCACAGCCATCTCCTCAGTGACAGTCAGCTCCCAAGCTCTGAGGATGAAGAAAGCAGCGTTCCCATCAAGAAAGCCAACACGACAGACTTCTCCAGGAGACTGAGCTCTGCCCCATCTTCTCTTCCGGAGCGAGGAAACAGTGCTCACGATGAGGACCAGAGCTCCCCCACAGTGAACCGTAGCCATCCTTGGTGTCAGTGAGGTCCCAAGCTCCTCCTCCGACAGCCATGTTCACCAGGAAAGCCAGCATGACAAGGCCCTCCAGCAGACTAGCCCACGAGAACCCACAGCTTCTCCAAGCAGCTTCCCTCACAGCCCCCGACAGCCTCTCCGGCCCTGCCTCATGCTGCAGGCAACAATCCCCAAGCAGGCCTCCCTCACCCAGAGCCACGCCGGGTCAGTTCAGCTGCGTGGAGCAAGCTGACCACCAGCTGCCAACCCGCCCCGGGGACTCTACCCAGGGGTGATGTTATAACCATATTCGCTTTTGCCACTTCAGGAGCATGTAAAAGAGCTGTGGATCGCTGTAGAAGTTTCAAGTCCTGAGTTTTTCTAGCCCCCTAGAATGCTAGTACAAGGCAGAAAGTTCCCCATTATCTGTACTCACAATACACTTTTCAGAATGAATTGCCTTTTTAAAGTTATAACTAATTTGAGTATTTGTGGATGCACCTAAGAGCCAGATTGACTAAAAATTCAAGTGTGTACGTACTTTGCTTTTCCAAGGAAAAAGAGTACTTTTATCCTAAAACAGTGGTCCTCACGTTTTTTTTATCTATCAGTGATTTCACAGTTAGGACTTGCTGAGGACCCTAGATGGTGTCAGTATATATGGATTGTAGCTATCAATATCATTAGAAACTAGAACTGAAGGTTTTTAAATGCTAGTTTATCCTTTAACCTCAAGACAGTATCAATAAGCAAATTCTATAATTACATAAACAGCAGCTTGGACTTATTGGGAACCTACTTGGATCTTGTGGGCCCCGTCTCAGTTGCTCCATCAATATGACGCAGTAGCTAGTTCAAGAGAGAAGAGCTTTCTTTTGTTGCATGTTCCAGCTCGTAGTGGATAGGCGCCAAGGTAGAAGGGTATATGTAGCAAAGGCATGAGGTCACTGCTCATGGCAGGGAAGACAGGAAGGAAAAGCAGATCCAGAGAGAGACAGGGCCCCTTCCAGGCCACGCCCCAACTGACCCCCCTCCTCTGACCCCACCTTCCATCCCGACAGCAAGTCCGCTATAAACCCTCATAATCTATTCTCCTTCCAAAAGTCCCACCTGTGAGCACATGAGCCACCTCCAGAACATCTAGATAGGAACCATAACACGGACTAAAGCACCTGCTTAGGCAGAGCACAGAGGTCCAGGTTCAATCCCTGGCGTGCTGGCCCTGCCTGTGGGTTGCAATAAGATGGAGACGGCCTAGTGGCGTGCACCTGCAATCCCAGCATTTGGGAGGATGAAAACAGGACAGTCACTACGAGTCCTATCTACATAGTGAGAGCCTGTAGACCCTGTCCTAAATACAAAATAAATAAACCATGACAAGCCCCGGAGATCTGTCCTAAAATAAAGCATTAATTTTTTTCCCACAATATGATAGTGCAAAGTGAAAGATACAACTTGGAATGTGAATTGTCTTTACCTTTACTGAAAACATCCCAACCAAAGGAGATGAAATGTGTGCAAATCCCAGCCAAGTTCAGTTTATCTGGACGAGTTGCCTCCCCTGCTTCCTGATGAGCACTTTTATTTGCAATGAAAGTCGTTATTCTTTACTTTCTCTAAAAAAGCACTTTGTGGAATTGAAGAACTTTTTTCCATCCAGAGAAAAAGTTTTCTGTGTTATGTGTTGACTTTATTATGTCCTTGATTACTTAAGGGGAAAAACGAACAGTTTCATCAGTTATGAAAGATGTAATGTTCTGTCCAACTGTATTGCCATTAATGTGCATTTTAAAACATTTTATTGTCTCTTTGATGAAATACGTAATCAAATATTATCTCTCAGGCATGTATGAGCCAATTCTAACCAAGTGTTCAAATTCTTCTAAGAGTTTTTTTTTTTTTTTTAATATTGCCTTCCCAAAATAGGATCCTAAATACATAAAACATAGAATCAAACTTTAAGGACATATTTTACACTTAAAATCACCTTTGGGATTTCCCAGAAAGCATTACAAAAAAAAAAAAAAAAATACCATCAAGGGTTTTTCTGTTTTATGTTGTAAAAAGAGAAGTATTAAAAATAATTCTGTTTGTTTAATATGTGATTTATGTAAAGAATTCCATGCCATGAGCTTCAGAAGAGGCATAGCCTGCCTTGAGTTGAATTTCTATAAGTGAGATAAATACCTCAGAAATTGCCTGCTTTGTGGGAAGTCCCTGGGGATTCATCAGTGTTCTGACTTTCTAGAATATGTTCTCACCTCAGGGGAGGCACTGATCAAAACTCATATGCCACAGCTTCTTTCAAGTTTTCCTATATTTATTAGTATCCTGGTGATGCTTTGCTGATGATATTAAACAACAGCAGTATGGTGTTATCAGTCATAAATTCAATTATTATTTGAAGTGCTTACGTAGCCAAAAGCTTGCTCCTTTAATTCCAAGTGGGAAGCTTCAAGGCTATTGGTTCTCACTTGGGAATACACATCCGATTTACCCACAGAGTTGTTTCAAAATACAAAATAAGATCCAGACTTAGCAACTTTTAGTTGATCTTCTTTAAGTTTTTTTTCTGGGTATGCTGTATACATTATATCTCAGGGTTACTGTTAGACCTCAATATTTTTCCCTTTATAAAAATTATATGCATATATTTTCAAAAACCCAGTATAGCATTCACTAACATTTTTAGAAAGGTTTGATGGAGGTCCTCAGAGATGTCTTGTAGCCATTTTCAAATGACATCACCATTGTTCCATACGCCTTTAGACCTTTTGCATTTCAAAAGTCTGAGTCACAAATTAATCACAAGTAAATGACTTTGTTATCCGCAGATGGCTTTTGCTTTACTCTAGTGCATCTCTGAGACAAGGAGGTGCACAGCAGAATTTATATCTTCAATAAAGAAGTACAGTCAGACCCTCATAGAAAAGAACCCTACCAGGTACAGATCAAATACTCCTAATACAGACATCCGGAACCCAGTGTGCTCCAAATTCCCAAACTGTCAGGCTGCTGACTGGATGCACCGTGGGAGATCCTATACTTAACGTTAAGCTTCAAATCCTGAAGCTGGGAATGTAGCTCAATAGGAAAACGCGTGTCAGGCATGTACAAGGCCTTGAGTTCAGTCACCAGTACCATAAAAGAAAATAGCGCTGAACACATGGCCCAGAACTGCCTTTAGGCTCTATGTGTAAGGTGTACGCGAAACATGAGCAAATGTGTGTTTAGGTCTGGACTGCAGCCCTACAGTATCTCGTTACATAATATAGTACATCTTACGGCAAGTACTCTGGCAACCTGCACTTCAAACCACTGACTTTCATGGAATGGACTCAAAGTCTCCAGCAGTGACCTCGCTTAGCTCTCAGAGGACTCCTGCAGCTGAGCCGACACTGCCACCCTCTTCTCAGTGGAGGGTGCTTTGTGACTCTGCACCAAGCTGAGATGTGTAAGTAGAAGAATGTGTTACGGAAAGGACTAAACTGATGACGACAGTGTGGTGGTCACCTGGATTGCTGTTCATCTCATTTTAACGTTCTAACTTCTGGATCTAAAGAGAAAGCCATTTCTCTCTCTCTCTCTCTCTCTCTCTCTCTCTCTCTCTCTCTCTCTCTCTGTCTCTCTCTCTCTCTGTCTCTGTCTCTGTCTCTCTCTCTCTCTCTCTCTCTCTCTCTCTCTCTCTCTCTCTCTCTCTTTCTTGCATTGCTAAAACCCACAGAAACATAGTAAACTCTGCTTTTGTAAACTGAAAGGAAGGATTCTAAGTGGTATCTGGTTCTCATTGAGTCCTCAAAATCCAGAAATTCCTAAGAGTCTCCATGCTTTTCATGACAAGAAAGTTACTTACTGAATTTGGTAAGGCCTGGTCCTGCTTTCACAGGGTATACTGAAGCATCTGACTGTACAGATAAGGCCTCATTGGAAGTGCCACACCTAAGAATGGTGCTCTTTCAACCAGCTAGGCCACCACTTTGCTTTGAGAAATGAGTCGGCCCTATTGATGGACTCAATGTGTACAAACCCTCCCGGCAGAGCCTGCCTCTCCCTAGCTGACGAGATTCCAGTCTTTCCAGTAAGAAGGTTGTATCCTATCAGACCAGGACCCTTGGGACTTGGAGACCTGAAAAGGAGAGCAATTCACCTAAATGCATAGGGACTGCAGGTGGCATTTGGTTGGGAGAATTTCTTGGGACTGGTTTCCTACTCTTAAAATGGTGAACAGAAGAGCGCTGCAATGCATGTGAGATATTTTATGAGAGGTCCCTCGGTTAGCTGTGTGGCACCAGTAGTTGCTCGGTCTGATGTGACCATAGATTTGCAAGTTAGGTCAGACTTTACGTCACCTATCAGCCTCACAGCAGTGCTGTAAGCAGGCAGGCCACACCTAGCTAAATCCTACTGAGTTACCCAGTGTGGTGGTGGATACATTGTGTCAACTTCAGATATGGGGAGCTTGGCTGGATCCCCTTGGTGATGCCACACCCTGGGGGAAGCACCCCCACCCCACCTTAGGGTCAGGACAGCACACCCTAGAGTGACTCAGCACAAAAAGAGTATACAAAGGGACTGAGGGAGGCTTCTGTGCACCCCACTTCCTTAGAAGAGTTCTGATCTTAGCTGTGCCACTTCGGTGGAGCCCGGATCTTTGTTGTGAAGCTCTGGTCTCAGCAATCAGCTCAGAAGAAGGGAGAGAGGCTCGATAGCTGCCGCAGCTGCTGCTCCCTCCTGCACTCTACACTGTTCTCTACCGCCATGAACTGCTGCTGCCTTCTGCCCTGGAGCCAGCCAAGCATGGACTGAAACCTCCACTAACTGTGAGCTAAATAAACCTTTCCTTTGTTTTGTGTCTGGTATTTGTCCCAGCAAGGAATGAAAAGTACCTGAAACAACGAACATTAACTTTCTTTGAAGTTAAATAATCATGAGGGGGGAGGAGGGATAGAGGAAGATCGTGGAGGATCCTGGTATACATCAAAAGGATTACTACATACATTTTTTGGGGGGGTGACCATGTTGGCTTGATGTTGCTACTTGGCATATCCGATTCTATGTGATTTAAACAAAATTTTACAACTGTGTAAGTTTTACAAATAAAATAATAACACTGAAACTAGATCTCGTCTATAAACATCCAACCAAATTCTGGCTGGTGGAGGAACAATTGATTCCCACCCCCCATTGTGGAAAAAGCCACCTTTCTAAATTCATGGCCTGGCCTACATATGTCTCCAATCTTTGATTCTCCTTTGAGCTAGCTGCAGCCTCTTACTGATTTCCTCATTAATTGATAAGATAAATAAAACATTTATAGACATTCATTTTGCATATTTACATGACAGTCGCTGTTTTATCTTCTGGAAAAGTACCCATTCACATGTTAAATTCTTCACTTTGTCCTTGATGTGTAAACTTTACTATTTTTATTATTTATATATATTATAAGAGTTACAATGTCAACAGTTGACTGGTTGGTATAATGTTACTTTAGCAGACACTCAATTAAACATTTATTAAAGTTTGCTTCCTGTCCTGGAGTTAATTTAAAGTTTCAAACAATCTCATAGGCTCTTGACAAGCTCTGAAGCCCTGGGCATTGTGCCTACAGGGTAAAATCAATAAAACAACTGAGTAGTTCACTTAATAAATATTTGTTGAATGAATGAATTATAAATAATATTTACCATGTTGGTGGCACTTCTCAAGTGCTGCACCCTCGCATATATTTTAGAAATAAGGAATACAATATGAGAAGTAAATGAAATAAGAAGAGTTTATGGAAATAATGATATTATTATTATGTATATGAGGAATAGGCTAAACAAAGCTCAGGCAGGTGCTTATGCCACTGAGCTATATCCCTGACCCAAACAAAGTTCAATACCTTGCCCAAAGTTTCCTATACCTAGTTCTCAGAAGCAGTACTTGAACCCAGATCTCCTGAATTTTCCACTAGCCTGGATACTGTGCTGGGTTTCCTGAAGCTGCACCATCAAGGTAATTTAAACCTTCTCCTCTTTTTTGTTGCTTTGCCCTGCAATTCTCTTATTCTTGATATCCATAGCAGAGAAGGTGCTGGAAAGTACAAGGCTCTTTGGACCCCAGGTTCTGTAAGTCAAGATAAGAGCCCAGATGGCCAGGAGCTCCTTGTGTCCCTTAGACTGTGAATATTATCCAATCCTAATAAGGCTGGGAAGGAAAGTGAGGTAATAAACAGAACCAACCGTGCTAAGTTCCAGACACAGAATGCTCAAGAAGGAGAGGATGTGGTCACATTGGTCACCAAAGCCCCCCACCTCTGTGATCACCCTACAACCACGGCAGTAGTGTTTGGGGCAGGACACACAAAGGAATTGGGTTAGGGAGGGGGAGGAGTGGTAGGAACGCGTGATCCAGAGAGAGGGAGGCAAGATCGGCCAGGAGGAAAGCGTGATCTGGAGGGAGGAAGGCGTGATCTGGAGGGTGGAAGGCATGATCTGGAGGGAGGAAGGCATGATCTGGAGGGTGGAAGGCGTGATCTGGAGGGAGGAAGGTGTGATCTGGAGGGAGGAAGGCGTGATCTGGAGGGTGGAAGGCGTGATCTGGAGGGTGGAAGGCGTGATCTGGAGGGTGGAAGGCATGATCTGGAGGGTGGAAGGCATGATCTGGAGGGAGGAAGGCGTGATCTGGAGGGTGGAAGGCGTGACCTAGAGGGTGGAAGGCATGATCTGGAGGGTGGAAGGCGTGATCTGGAGGGTGGAAGGTGTGATCTGGAGGGTGGAA
>PVJA010033302.1:7241-23539 GCA_004027025.1 Myocastor coypus | reverse complement strand
TCAGACAGAAAATGGAACCCATGATGACAACATGAAGTGATATTTATTTATTTATTTATTTTCAGGATTAGGGTTCAGAACTCAGGACCTTGCACTTGCCAGGCAGGCACTTGTGCCATGGAGCTATCTCCCCAGCCCTTTTTTTTTTTTTTTTATGAAGTGATATTTAATGTTTACAATGGCTCAGGTATTGTAGTTGTTCTGAAGCTTATGAAAAGGTTAATAAGGACAGGAGGAAAGTCTTTGCTTTGTTGAGATTACAACAAAGATTTGTATTTCAGCTCCAGAATTGCTACACTTGGTGGACAAGTGAACTTTTTTTTTGGCAGGACTAGGTTTGAACTCATGACCTTGCACTTGCCATGCAGGCACTTGTGTCATGGAGCTATCTCCCAGGCCTCTGGTAAGTGAAATTTTTAACCCAAAATAAGGTCTAAAATTTTCATCATTTCCAAAATGGATATTTGAGTTGAAAGGTAAAGTAACACAGGGAGAGATGAAAATTTCATTTTTAAAATAAATGTTTTGAGGGGCCAGCAAGATGGCTCAGTGGTCTAAAGCACCTGCTTAGGCAAGCTTAGGCAACCTCAGGGACCACTGCTGGATCCCTGGCACTACATGCTGCACCAGCCCCATCCCCAGGGCAGGCTGAGCCGGCCATAACATAAAAAAAAAAAAAAAGTTTTGAGATAGGAATGAAAAAATGTTTCTTTCTCCCAGTGAAGCCGGGTTAGAAATAAGGGCGGTGAGATTTGGAAGTTAGGACATTCTCAAGCTCGGATGACTGATCTATCCTCCTCCGGCCTTAACCGCAGAATCCACTCCCAGACCCTTTGGGCTCCGCGTGTAATTTTTGCACATCACTGGTTCACCCAGAATCTATCTTCCTTTTCACTTCCTCTTAGTCAGCCTAGATTCTTCCAACCTTTTTAAAAGAAGGCTTTGATGAATGTTTCAATTTCAGATTTTAGCTCATTAATTTCGATAAAGTGTAATGCCACAGATTTAGCCCCACCCCCCACCCCGAATTTGTCTTCAATCACTGAAAATTTCAGTTGGTTCATTCTTGGGAAACCAAACGAGACATCTGTGAAAACCTCTTGTAAAGTTTCCGCACATAGTGCTATGCAAGACATTAACTATTGATATTCAGTACTGAGTACTTTTTAAAAACTTTCCCGAAGAAGAATTGGTATCCTGAACACCGTCTTGTCCCCAAAGAGCGAAGGTGAGAGGCTCCCCCTGGGACTGAAGGTAGGTCTTTCGCTCCTTTTGTCTTTTCATGGCATTAGAACTGTCATGGCGCCTATCTAGAAGAGGGAGAGGTCTACACTTCGTCCAACAGGGTCGCGGGGGGCACCTGGACTGGGCGGGATGGGTGGATGAGAACAGCCCCCGCAGAGACCCAAAAGCCAAACCCTCCGCTACGCGTCCACCCCGGCGGCGCAAGGGGAGGAGACCCGGCTGAAGACGACCTGGGGAGTGACCGTCCGCGGGCACCGCCCCCCGCTACCCCGTCCAATGGAAGCCCGGCCGCGGCGCGGCACCGCCCATCTGTTGGTCAGGACGCCGCGAGGGCGGGGCCCACAGTTCGGTTGCGCTGCGGAGCGCAGCTGTGAAGGAGTCGCTGTGATCTGGGGCCCCGAAACCTAAGCTGGAGCTGAAGCGCAGGCTGCGGGCGCGGAGTCAGGAGGTGAGAGTCCGGGGAATGAGGCCCAGGAGGGAGTCTCACAGGAGGACGGAAATATAGCCTGGATCCCCGACCGCGGGACCGGCCGGAAAGGGCTGCAGGCGGCTCAGCTCCTTCGACAGCCAGGCCGGGCCCTCCCCAGCCCGTAGGAGCGCAGGGGCCGCCTCGGCCTCACATACTCTCCCCTCTCCCGGTGTGGCGGCGGTGGCCTGGAATCCTGCGGGCGCGGGTCGGGAGGCCCCGGCGTTCGCTTGGAACTCCGGCTGCGAGAGGCGGGGCCGGCGTGGGGGCGGGGGCGACGGTCGGGGCCCGCGGCATCGGCTGGGGGAAGGAAATGCCGCGTCCAGGCTGGGCCTGCTCACTGGGCGGTGCCGCGATGCGCGGGGGCGTGGCCTGCGGCCTGTCGGCGCCGGGGGCTGGCCTTTGATGAGGTGGCTGCCGCGCGACGTCCGGCCACGCGCGCAGGATGACTGGAGCTGCTGGGAACCTGGCAGCGCGACCTGTTGGAGTGGGGCGCTCCGGCGGCTTTCTTCGTTCCCAGAGCTGCTTTATTTGCAGCTGCGGCCCTCAGAAGCCATGTCGGGTGTGCTGGAGTGAAGACAGCCAGGCCTTGGCTGTGGGCGGTTGCGGAGGAGTTGACAGCAGAGGGTTGCATTCTAAAGTCCTAGAGCTTGCAGTGAAAGTCCACGAGGACACTTTTCGGGATGGCCGACACTAAGCCGAAGTGAATGTTTTTTTGTGCGCCTCAGGGTGGCTGGAGGCTTATGGACGTAAATGAGCTTTCCCGCGTGTGATCTTTATTAAGCTTAGAGGCAGCCCTAACGCAGAACTGTACGGGTTGAAGAGGTTTATTCAGTAGGAGTACAAGAGGATCTTGGTCGTTGCCCTCATTTTGCCTACTGGAACAAGACTTGGAGGGAGTATGCAAGCACCTGCGAGGGCGTCTTTCGTTGAATAAGGCTTGGCTTCTGTGGTGCCCTACTGTAGATTCGTTGTCTAGAAGTTTATTTTTTGCATACTGGGGATTGAACTCAGGACCTTGGCGCTTGCCAGGCAGGTGCCTATTCTCCTGAGCTATCTCCCGGCCCGGTCCAGAAGTTTAGATTCCATTGGCTACAGCCTTCTTGTATTAAAATTCCACCAGTATCTCGTAATCTAGCAGGAAATTTTACTCACCTGTTCAGAATTTAGATGAATTCTGTGAACACAGACGTACTAGTAAGTAACTGATACAGACATTTTTTTTTTTTTTAAACAACAGTATTTTCTTGGCTACTTTTCAGGGGAACAAGAAAAATTATTTTTAATCAGTCTTTTATGTTAATTGCTAAAACATGCAGATACTGTGGTACCTTGCTGACTGAGCTGAATGGAGGATAGGAAGGTCCTAAAAATTAACATGGGAAAGAATATCTTAATCTTTTTTTGTTTTAATTTGTTGTGTTTTTGGCAGTGGTTTGTTGCACTTTGGTGTTTACTAAAATGTCATCTAATAAAAATCTGATTTATGTGCCAGGGAGATAGCTCAATAGAATAAGTGCTTGCCTGGCAAGCACAGGGTCCTGAGTTCAATCCCTGGTACCACAATAAATAAATAAATAAATAAATAAATAAATAAATAAATAAACTGATTTATGTTTTAGATCTTTTAAGCAGTGTGAATGAAATGAAAGCAGGAAACTTGAAGTCTAAATCTGCCTTGAACTTTTGGCATCATATGTTGGCATTTTATCTATTTGCTTATTATATCTTAAATACCTGCCTAGTGTGTGACCCACAGTAAGTGCATACTAAACAGTTGTTGAATGAGTGGATGGAAAAGCAGTGTTGCTGGTAGCCACTTGCCACAGGTCAGTGGGAGGTGAGCTCAATTGGGGTGAAGTCACTAGCCACTTCCACTCACCTGGCAGCTTCACCAAGGACTAGCATGTCTATTCTTGTGTATTGGAGGGATGGGTAGTAAATATCAAAGTTTAAGTTGGAAATGTCTGCTGAAGGTTTCAGCTAGATAAGCTGGCCGAAGGTGGTACAGTCTGGCCTTTGGACTGGCTCAGTGGAACATTTAGGAGTCTGGAGTCAAATGTTCTTTTTTTAAAAATTAATTAATTAATTAATTGTTTTTTTTCCTTGTTTCAGAACCCTTGTTTGTTTATTTACTCATTTCTATGGCCAGCTCAGCCCACCCCGAGGGCAGGGCTGGCGCAGCATGTGGTGCCAAGGATTGAACTGTGGTCTCTGAAGCTGCCCAAGCTTTCCCAAGCAGGCACTTTGGACCACTGAGCCATCCCGCTGGCCCCTCAAATGTTCTTAATAGTTCCCATGTAACCTTGTTTTTGAATACAGTGTAGGGATAC
This sequence comes from Myocastor coypus, assembly GCA_004027025.1. Classification (NCBI taxonomy): domain Eukaryota; kingdom Metazoa; phylum Chordata; class Mammalia; order Rodentia; family Myocastoridae; genus Myocastor; species Myocastor coypus. The sequence continues at coordinate 19,495 of PVJA010033302.1, read as the reverse complement.
ATAGGATTCAAAGGGAAGCCCATTGGATGAATATTTGCTGAGAGAGAATGGAGCATCTGATATTGCTGTTCGTTTTGATCTTACTGAGGTAGCTCATACTGCCATATATCTTGCATTTGCCAGCCCCATGAGTAATTTTCAACTGAGCTAGAGTCCTTTTTCAAGAGTTACAGAGTCATATATCAGCATTTAGGTATAACAATTCTGATTTGAGGTTTAAAAGGAAACAGGAGGTATGTATTTTTTATTTCCTTTTGAACCTGGAGATGAAGTTATTAGGATTATTAAATCCTTATAAATCTTTGTTTGAGATAGGGTCTCACTGTATAGCTCAGACTGGCCTCAGATACGCTCAGCAGACCTGTCCATCCTTGGCCTCCTGAGTGTTTGGATTATAGGTGTGTGCTACCACATCTGGCTAAATTCCTATAAATCTATCTTGACCTTCTCTGTCTTCTCTTTCTGTCCCCCCTCCTGCAACACAGGCCTGAGTGTTCATTCCAGCATGTCGGAAGGGGAGTCCCAGGCAGTACTTAGCAGTGGCTCAGACCCAAAGGTAGAATCCTCATCTTCAGCTCCTGGCCTGACATCAGTGTCACCTCCTGTGACATCCACAACTTCAGCTGCTTCCCCAGAGGAAGAAGAAGAGAGTGAAGATGAATCTGAGATTTTGGAAGAGTCACCCTGTGGGCGCTGGCAGAAGAGACGCGAAGAGGTGGAGCGATAGTGTTCCTTCCCTGGGGGAGTGAATTCTAAGAAGGGGGGTTAGTTCTCAAAGAGGCAGCCCAGACTTCAGTGCCTTGGTGGGTAGGAGATGCTGATCATATGGGCTATGTAAATGGAGAGAATATAATTTGAATTTCTTTTGAATTACTTCTCAGGTGAACCAGCGGAATGTACCAGGTATTGACAATGCATACCTGGCCATGGACACAGAAGAAGGTGTGGAGGTTGTGTGGAATGAGGTACAGTTCTCTGAGCGCAAGAATTACAAGCTGCAGGAGGTAGGTATTGGTGAAATGATACACCCAGGTGGGCATTAGCACACTGACATTAAAGAGGAGTTGGTGTCCAGTGGACTATGAGGAGAGCATATTGAGTTAGATCATTTCTGGGGAGGGATGGGAAATTACTTTTCAAGATGAATTACAGTGATTTGTGAACTCTTATCACACTAACTTCCTTGCTCCAGGAAAAGGTCCGTGCCGTGTTTGATAATCTGATTCAGTTGGAACATCTCAACATTGTTAAGTTTCACAAATATTGGGCTGACATTAAAGAGAACAAGGCCAGGGTAAGAATTTCCTGTTTTTATTCTGGTGTACCCAGAGACTTAGAGTGAATATTTTGGGCCACTGAGAGAGCTCAGCAGACTAAGTGCCTGCTTTGCCAAGTGCAGGGACCAGGGTTCAATCCCCGGTCCCACATGCTGCACCAGCCCCATCCCTAGGGTGTGCTGAGCAGTGATGAGTCTGGATGTGGTGGTGCACACCTGTGATACCAGGGCTGGGGAGGCTGAAAGCAGAAGGATCACTACAAGTCCAAGCTGCATAGTGAGACCCTGTACCAAATAAGTAAATTGGATATTTTTGAAACAACTAGGATTAGCCACTGTGGTAGTGAGAGTGAGAGTAGGGTTTTATGTGCCATCTTTTCCTTTCATATACCTATGTCTGGTTAAAAATGGGGCAGCAATGAATCTTCCCTTCCTTCCTCCCATAGCTATTACTGGTGAGTAATTTTCATTGTATTGCTCAATTTAAGGAGGTGATATTTGTGTATTTGTTTATTTTTCTTCTGATGCATAGCCAATTTTTTTTTCTTCAGTCTAAGATTGTACAATGGATATTTAAAATACTTGAAAATCCAGGTTTAATTTTTTTTTTTTTTATTTAAATGGCTGTGCTTATGATTGGAAAAGCCCTAACTCTGGAAGCATCCCTGATTGATCTCAGTGGTTTGCTGAAGGCTATAATAGTTGATTCTTCTACTGTGACCGGCTGTTGGTACTGGGGTTCCCTTCTAGCCTGTAGTTGTAGGTGAGATGACTATGGATTGTATCCCACAAATCCTGGTGTGCTGGGCATTTGTGTTGCAGGAGCTGGGGTATAAGATGGTCTTTTTGACATTTTGGAAGATTAAGTTCTCAGTTCCTTAAGAATGAATTTGGACCAGTGAGATAGCTCAGTGGTATAAGTACCTACTTGGCAAGTGCAAGGTTCCAAGTTTGATCCCCAGTACTGAAAAAAATTAAAAAAAAAAGAATGAAAAAAAAAAAAAAAAAGAAAAGAAATAGCTCTGTGGCACAAGTGCCTGCCTGGCAAATGCAAGGTTGTGAGTGTTAACCCCGGTCCCACAAAAAAAGAAAAAAAAAAAAAGAATGAATCTGAGACACTGAGCTACTGGTGCCCACAGCCCTGCTCTGCCTCCTTTGTCCACTCTCGCCCCACAAAGGACTTGATATTTAAAAACAAAAGGAGAGAAAGTTGAAGAAAACTTGTTTCTGTTGTAAAGGCCCCAGGTAAGAAATTTCTATTCTAAAACCTTAGAGTAAGTATTTTGCTTCCCCAGGTCATTTTTATAACAGAATACATGTCATCTGGAAGTCTCAAGCAATTTCTGAAGAAGACCAAAAAGAACCATAAGACTATGAATGAAAAGGTATGAAAAGAGAGTGGCAGACCAGGTTTTAGGGCGGCTTGAGGCTTTAAAAGATTGTCTTAATAAAGCTGATTAGTGAGGGAAGGTGAGGACTATGGGAGGATGAGGAAATTAATACCGACCCTTGACTTATGTTCTATTCTAGGCTTGGAAGCGCTGGTGCACACAAATCCTCTCTGCCCTAAGGTAAGTAGTACCTTAGGTTAGTTTCTTTCCCATATCTCCTAATTTAGTTACTCTGAATGGATTTCAGGGCAATTCTCTGCTTTCTGTTTTTCCTCTCCCTACTTGCTTTGAGTCATATACCATCAAGATTAGGCCCCTGTGAGTCATGTACAGGGTTTCTTTCCTCCTGATGCCCTAACCACAACACTATCTCCTACCTCTTTCTCCTAGTGCTTATCCAGCTATTTATGTCTTCAGGCATAATGGAGATTCAGAGTATGGGGATTATCTTTATGGTGACCAGCAGGAGTCCTGGCCCTTGCTGCTGTTAACCCTTGGGTTCCCCCTGCCCTTAATTTCCCAGTGGCCCCTCTAACAGCCCAGTGCCCCCACAGCTACCTGCACTCCTGTGACCCCCCCATCATCCATGGGAACCTGACCTGTGACACCATCTTCATCCAGCACAACGGACTCATCAAGATTGGCTCTGGTGAGGGGAGGGAGAGGTTCTGGGCAGGGGAGCCTCGGGACTTTGGGAACCATGGGGGTAAGATAAAAGGCATGGGGAGAATTCTGAGGTGTGTGCTGATTTAAAGAGACAGGACTTCACTAGAAAAACTCATAGGAAAAGATCATTTACAGAGAGGTACTCGAGTATATAAATATGTACTCTTTAAAAAAAAATACATATATATATATATGTATAGGAGGGAGCTGAGAGTAATGTAGAGATATTCATAGGAGGTTGGGAAAGGGTAAGAGATGGATGTGAGATCTGATTTGAATTCCTGGGGTCAAACCCTACTGAAGGAGATTCCAGGCTGTACTTGCTGTGAGTGCTTTCATTTGCTGTGTATCTGTGTGCAGTGTACAACATTTTTGTGTGCTGTGTTTGTGTGTTTGTGTGTCCATTCATCTGGGGCTTGGCTGCTCCTTCGCTCACAACTTTTCTCTGTTTTCCTCCCTCCCGCTTACGGGCTGCTCTGTTCCCAACAGTCTTTCATAGGATTTTTGCTAATGGTGAGAGCTCCCTCTGCCCCACTTGGGGCTCTGTTCGTGCTCCCTCTGCTCCCTTTGCGGCTGCCCAGCGCATGCAGTCGTGGGAGCAAGGCCTGTCCCCTACCTCCCTTGCCTACTTGTGTGCTTAGCTTCTGCCCTGCCAGTCTTCTACATGCTTGCCCCTTCATAGCCTGCTTGTTTCCTGTGGATTTTGCCTGGCTGGCCACTTAACCACCTAGATTCATGTTACCTCTCGTCATCAGGCTGGTTCCTCAAATCATACTGTGCTCCCAGATTCTCTGTGAGTTGTAGTCATTGTTTATGATTGGAGTGAGTCCAAATCGAGCCTGGCCCAGGTTTCTTGTTGAGCCTTGTAGCTGGAGGTGTTGAGGAATAAGAACAAAGAACAGAGGTCTAAAAGGTTTTTGGTGGAGTAAAATTGAAACTAAGGTTATTGGTTCAATTCTGAGCTGTTTTTTAGTTTAGTCAGCTATGGTGAATAATGAGGCTAGCTCTTTGGTTGTATACTAACCATTCTTTACTCTTTCTAATGCAAGTTTCTGAGTTCTCCAATTGTCCTAGATTAAGAAAGGCTCTGTTTTTATGTTAATTTCTGTGTGGATGAAATAAAGCCTGTGGGTCACGGGAAAGGTAAACAGGTCACAAGTAAAAGGTTTTATTAAACTGAATTGCTTCTTGACCAGCCTGAAGGCCCCATGTGTCTGCTAATGTAATGTGGAGCCTTTGTAGCTCCTGAGTTAGGGACCTTAAATACGCAGTAGGCCTGAGGAAGGGGAGGTAGGTACTATCCAAGTGTGTTCTAGCTCAGGTGGAAAGGATAGATTTGTGTCTATTGAGGGTTAGAAAGGAGATTCGAGAAGTTTGGCTTTTGGAGGCCTCTCTCTGGAATAAGACTATGCTTTGTTGATGGTGGTCAGATTGTGGGTATCTCCCCTACTCCCAGTGGCTCCTGACACTATCAACAATCATGTGAAGACTTGTCGGGAAGAACAGAAGAATCTACACTTCTTTGCACCGGAATATGGAGGTGAGGCATCCTGACTTCTCTGTCTCGTCCTGGTACCCTAGTTTTGCTCTTTATAACCTAAAATGTACAGGCAGTGCAACTTGAACTTCTAGTCCTCTTTTAGTATACAAAGTATTTTTCTTTTTTAAAAGGCAAATCTGCCATCCCTTGCACCAGTTCTCTTCCTCACTATCTCCTCTGTTCTCCTAGAAGTCACTAATGTGACAACAGCAGTGGACATTTACTCCTTTGGGATGTGTGCACTGGAGGTGAGACAAAGGAGGGGGGGATACCAGAAGGTGAAGGGGGGGGTTGGAAAGAAATGAAGGGAAGATAAGGAACATGCTGGTCATGAGGAGTGACTGTGGGAGCATCAGGGTCCTTAGATCTCATTTCCCGCTGCACTGCAGATGGCCGTGCTAGAGATTCAGGGCAATGGAGAATCCTCGTATGTGCCACAGGAAGCCATCAGCAGTGCCATCCAGCTTCTCGAAGATGCATTACAGAGGGTAAGGTCCTCAAGATTGTTCCTTAACTGACTTTAAAACATCTTCAGGTTTTTTTTTTTTTTTGGTCACTGGGAATTTGCTATCTTCCAAGAACAAGAGAATATAAAGCAGAAGAGGAAAGACAAAATTGCAGGCTGGGTATAGTGGCCTACACTGGTTATCTCAGTCACTAAGGATGTTGAGGCAGAAGGATCACAAGTTGGAGGCTAGCCTGTGCAATTTAGGGAGACACTGTCTCACACTGAAAAATAAAAAAGGGCTGGGGATATGATTCAGTGGTAGAGAGCTTGCCTGGCAATATGGGAGCAGTTTCCAATACCACCAGAACAATTTTTTAAAAAACTGTAAGTTCCGTTAGAAGTGCCTACCATGCTTTTGTATATATACTACGTTGGGGGCTTAAGATGAAGTTAAAGATAGTGTTAACTATAGTGTATTTACACAGAGGTAAGTTAATTTAATGGCTACTGCAGGCAGTTCCTGTGTACTCTTAGATAACCATCTTTATGTCCTAAATCAGTGATGGCAAACCATTTAGTTCAGTAATTGCTTTCAATAATAGCAAACAACCCTCTGCAGCACATATGTCATAGGTTTGTCACCACTGTAAAATCATTTTACATCATTTGGGATTCTATGAAACCGTTAAGGTTTCCTTAAATAATGAGCTAAGATTTAAAGAATCTAAGGAGTATTATTAATAGGTTAAGTACAGTTAGGTCTGGACAGGAAGGTCCAAATATAGTTTGTAGCTCACTAGCGAAGCATGGTGGGGAGCAGAATTAAAAAGAAGGAAGACCAGTGGAAGTCTTGAGGGACTAAAGGGTATGCTTCTGGTTCAAATTAGGAAGTACTATTTTCCTCAAGTGAAAAACTGGCCTTGTGATCTTTTTGGCCTTGCAGCTGGCAAGTAAGAAAGTAGGTTCATTGTCCTGGGACCTGCAACAGGTAGAAAAGGAAACAGAATGGCTAGAGGAAACATGGGAAAATAAGGGACTTCAGTAGTTGTAGTGAAATCGTGCTAGACTTAGAAAAAAAAAAAGAAAAAAAAAGTTATACAACGGTAGGCTGGGGAGATAGCTTGCCAGCGTAAGTGCCTGCCTGGCAGGTGCAAGGACCTATGTTTATCCCTGGTACCACATGTCATACACACCTTGAAACTGGGTGTGGTGGTGCACTCCTGTAATCCCAGCACTGACAAGGTTGAGATAGTAGGATCACTAGGAGTCTGAGCCATGTAGTGAGACCTTGTGTAAAAACAAAAACAAAACAAGACAAAAAAAACTACAATGGATTAAGTTTGGGAAGGAAGAAACTAGATTTGATGAGAATTTGAGAAGAAAAGTAGGCAGTGAGTAGGCCAATAAAAGAAAAAAGTATGAATATTAACAAAAAAGAAAAGTTGGGGTTGAAAAGCAGAAAATAAAAACTAGAAGGTCACAGCTTTATATTTTCAAAGCCCTTTCAGGCACATTTATCAGTATGTTTTTTCAATAGTTGCTAAGCACCTAGTGTGTACCAAGCCTTGTGATGTGCATAAGATGAGCACAGGATGGGTATATTGGGATGCCTGGTGCTATTCCTTTTTTAGGAGTTCATTCAAAAGTGCCTCCAACCTGAGCCTGCTCAAAGACCAACAGCCAGAGAACTTCTGTTCCACCCAGCACTGTTTGAAGTGCCCTCACTCAAACTCCTTGCTGCTCACTGTATTGTGGGACACCAACGTGAGTCCCTTTGACACTACTAAAAATTTTCTTTAAACCTGGAGCCTCATAACTCACTGGAAGGCTCTCTTTTCCCTCCTACTTTCAAAGGAATTCTGTACCCCTATTCCTCCATGCCTTCTGTGACCCTGTCCTAACCCTCCATAACAGCTCACTCATCATTTCCTCCAGACATGATCCCAGAGAATGCTCTGGAAGAGATCACCAAAAACATGGATACCAGCGCTGTACTGGCTGAAATCCCTGCTGGACCAGGAAGAGAACCAGTTCAGACTTTGTGAGTAAAACTGAGGGTCTAAAAGGGACAGATTGGTCATTACCATCCCAGGTATCTGTAAATGGCCCATTATCTGGGAAGAGTTGAGTCTGCTATTTATTATTGCCTTCCTTCTATCATTTTTCCTTTCTTTTCTAGGTATTCCCAGTCACCAGCTCTGGAATTAGACAAATTCCTTGAAGATGTCAGGTGAAGAAAGCCTGGGAGGGCAGGTTGGCTGGAGGATGCGGGAGCAAGTTTGTGCAGGCATTCACAGTACCTGTGAGACCTGCCTCTTTTTCCCTCCAGGAATGGGATCTACCCTCTGACAGCCTTTGGCCTGCCTCGGCCCCAGCAGCCACAGCAGGAGGAGGTGACATCACCTGTTGTACCGCCCTCTGTCAAGACTCCAACACCTGAGCCAGCAGAAGTGGAAACCCGCAAGGTGGGGGCTAAGTATGAGTATGTCCTTGTCATGGGAGAAGGGACATAGTTTAAGGCTTTGTCCTTTAGTGAAGAGTATACTTCTGCCTCCCACATATCCTATGGGCTGGACAAAACTTCCTTATATGGGGACATTCACACTGGTGGCCACCCTCCCTGTCCTATGCTGTCCTTCCTGTCATAGGTGGTACTGATGCAGTGCAACATTGAGTCAGTGGAGGAAGGAGTCAAACACCATGTAAGGCTCACGGTTGGGCTGCACAGTGCTGGGTGGCTGGAGGGTAGGGAAAGAAGCCTTAGTTTGACTGTTCTCTTTTGTAGCTGACACTTCTGCTGAAGCTGGAAGACAAACTGAACCGGCACCTGAGCTGCGACCTGATGCCAAGTGAGTCTCCCCTTTCCCTTGGAGGGTGGCACATGCCTGAGGGCCATATTGTGGGTAGAGAGAGGAAATGACAAGGCAGTAGCACATTGACAAAGGTTGATGGTTGGGTTGGTTGCTTTGAAGGGCTCCCTGGCACTCACTGTGCTTCTCTCTGTTAGATGAGAACATCCCTGAGCTGGCAGCAGAGCTGGTGCAGCTGGGCTTCATTAGTGAGGTGAGCTTCCCCTGCCCTGGCTGCAGCCCTCCCTTCTGTTCTCTTAGCTCCTGGCTCATTGAGTTTCTCTCCCTAGGCTGACCAGAGCCGGCTCACTTCCCTGCTGGAGGAGACCCTGAACAAGTTCAATTTTGCCAGGAACAGTACCCTCAGCTCTGCCGCTGTCACTGTCTCTTCCTAGAGTTCGCTGGCCAGGCCCTTATCTGGGCTGTGGCTCTCCCTGGATGTGCTGCAGCCCTCCTGCCCCTCCCCCAGTCAGTATTACCCTGTGAAGCCCCTTCTCTGTTACTCAGGAGGACTTGGGGGCTCCCTGTTCTGAGCATCCTCCTGCCCCTTCCCCTCTCTCCCTCCCCTCTGCACTTTGTTTACTTGTTTTGCACAGATGTGGGCCTGGGTCTTCTCAGCAGCCGCCTTCTAGCTGGGGGGCTAGTAGCTGACCTGCCGGCTCCTGCCCAGCCTGTGTGGACAGGAGGCCCCTGGGCATTGGGGAGCTGAGTCCTACAATCCCGCTGGGGTAGAAGGGCGGGAGAGAAAGGTGGTGCTGCAGTGGTGGCCCTGGGAGGGGGGCCATTCGATTCGCCTCAGTTGCTGCTGTAATAAAGTCTACTTTTTGCTAAAAGTGTCTTTGAGTCTGTGTGTTGGGTGCAGATCACAGCGTTTCTGGGCTTTGTGTGTGTGTGTGTGGCTCAGATCACAGCTTTGCTGGGTCGTGTGTGTATGTGTGTCTATACAATATTGTACTTGTGCCCAGATCGCAGCTCTGCTGGGCCTGTGGCCAGGCCAGGTCTGGCCCAGGTGGGGCGGGGCCTCAAGGTGGAGGGTGGGGCGGGCTGCCCTGTGGCCAGGGGCGGGGCCTTGGGTGGAGAGTGAGGCGGGTCCCAGGTAGAGCTGCCCTGCGGCGGCGCCAAGCGGCTCCCGGAATGGGGTACTGCCGCCTCTGCTTGTTTGGTAACTTCCGCTCCACCGTTCTCCCGTTCTGGAGACCCCTTGGCCCGCCGTCTGGGCTGCAACAGGCCCCTGACTTCCTGGCCACCCGGTTGGTGCTTACGCCTGCCTCTCCCTCTACTTGGCAGATGCCCTGCAGGGACCCCGGCGGCTCATGCGCGTGGGCCTCGCACTGATCCTGGTAGGACACTTGAACCTGCTCCTTGGGGCTGTGCTGCATGGTACCGTCCTGCGGCATGTGGCTAATCCTCGAGGCGCCGTCACACCGGAGTATACCACTGCCAACATCATCTCCGTGGGCTCCGGTCTCCTGGTGAGCACGGTGGGTGGGCAGGCTGGCGGGCCAGACAGGCCTACAGCCAGGGAGCCAAAGGCTTGATGTCTTCTGCAGAGCGTTTCTGTGGGACTTGTGGCCCTGCTGGCATCCAGGAACCTGTTTTTCCCACCACTGGTGAGAGGAGCCTTGTGGATGGAGAGGGGCGGGGGGGGGGGGGGGGGGGGGGGGGGCCTTATCCTCAGCCATGCAGAAGCAGCCTCAGAGAAACCGAGGGTCTCATCAGTGGGAGATGTGGGGCTCAGGTTTCTCAACTGGTCTCTGCCCCACCAGCACTGGGCCCTGCTGGCACTGGCTGTGGCGAACCTGCTTATGTCTGCTACCTGCTCCGTGGGCCTCCTCCTAGCAGTGTCACTCACTGTGGCCAATGGTGGCCGCCGTCTTATTGCTGACTGCCACCCAGGACTGCTGGATCCTTCCATACCTCTGGACCAGGGGCCTGGACACACTGACTGCCCATTTGATCCCACAAGGATCTTTGTAAGCCTCTTCCTTCTTGCCTTCCACAAAGCTGTGGCCCCACCCCTTTAGTTTCTCCTGTATTTTTATATCTCCTGTCCCAGTCCCTCCTAGAATCCCATCCTTTTCGCTTTTAGGACACAGCCTTGGCTTTTTGGATCCCTTCTCTGCTTATGTCTGCAGCTGAGGCTGCACTATCTGGTTACTGCTGTGTGGCTGCGCTCACCCTACGGGGAGTTGGGCCCTGCAAGAAGGAAGACTTTCAGGCACAGGTAAGAAAGAGAGGAAGGGTTCATCCCACTCAGTCTAGCTGTGTTGAAAAGGAGCTGGTGTGTTCCATTCAGGGCAAGGTGCTAACTATATTCTTTTCTGTAGCTAGAGGAACTCACAGAGCTTGAACTTCCTAAATGTAAATGGCAGGAAAATGTGAAGCTTCTGGAGGAATGTTATGAACCTCGGGCATCACAGAAAACCTGGGTTTAGGACAGGTAAAGGGTTCTGATGAGGGTGGAGGGCTGGATTCTAGTAGAGGGTAGGGAAGCATTCCTAGGACTATGGCTGGTTCCTATGTGTGTACATGTGTGCACATGTGTGCTGGACATTAAACCACAGGGCCTTCACGCTGTGTTACACCAACCCCCTTTTACTGACAGGGTTTTGCTGAATCAAGTTTCCTAGGCTGGACTCCCAATTGTGATCCTCCTGCCTCAGCCTCAGAGAATACTGGGATTACAGACCTGTACCACCTTGCTTGTTTTATGGCATGGTGTTCTGCTGTTTCCCATGACTCAGAGTGGTTCTTCTTTTGTCAGCAAGGGCTATCAGCCCACAAGTATTTTTCCACTAAGCCTTGGGCCCTGATTCCAGAATGACATAAATGAATGTAATAAATTCTTTTTTTCTTTTACTTGATCACTGTTCTTTTGAGGGGAAAAAGGTACTATGCAAGTATTACAGCTGGCTATGGTCAGAGAACACAGTGGTTTCAATTAACAAACTTTAATGAAAAAGAGGCCCAAAATTCCTCAGCTCTCTCAGTCACTGAAAGGAAAAGCTGGTGCTGGGGAGCCCTCCACACCACTGACTGATGAACTTCAACACATCCTGGCACACTGGGCTGTGGGAGGTCTGTGAGCAAAGGGGAGAACACAGAGGTGCCCCTCAGAGCTAAGGCAAAGAACATCAGTCCATCGCAGGATCTGCACCTGTCTTCTGGAGTACACTGACCATCTTTCAGGTACCCTCCCCCAGTTCTTTTTTTTTTTTGGTGGGACCAGGGTTCAAACTCATGACCTTGCACTTGCCAGGCAGGCACTTGTGCCACGGAAACTATTTCCCCAGCCCTCTCCCAGTTTTGTTCTTTGACCTCAGCCTTTATATTTCTCCCTCTAACCTTGATGGCCATAAGGAACTTATTCCAGTTGTCCTTGTCAGCAGCCTTTCCTGGTCGCTTAAATTCAATTTTGTTCCTCAGAATGGGGTAACCTGAAGGAAAGAGAAAAAAGATGAAAGAGGGTTTGAACAGATTGAGGGTGGACACTGAAAGACAAGTAGCTTAGGGTATAGTGACTCCCTGCTTTGCGCACCCTTTACTAAATTAATATGGAAGATTTTTGATCCTTCCAGTTCTGTCCTACCACAGGATGTGAGGTGCTGAAGGATTTCATACCTGTAATGAGACAGGGCAGTGCCCGAACTCCAGTGCTCACTGCCACTAGGGAAGCCTCATAAGTGCCACGCTCATCCTGAGGCAGAACCTGCTCTAGCCGTTGGTCCATGGAGACTGTGAGCACCCAGTCTCGAACCTCTTCTCTCTGAGTCTCCTGAGGACAGAGCAAGCGGCAGCTTAAAGCAAGGCAGGATAAGTGGTGGGGAGGGTAGAGAGTTTGCTAAGCCCTCATCCATGTATACTAGCTTTCAGTCTTTAGTTTGTTCGTTTTGTTTGTTTGTTTTGTTTTTTTGTGCGGGACTGGGGTTTAAACTCATGACCTTGCACTTGCCAGGCAGGCACTTGTGCCACAGAGCTATCACCCCAGCCCCCTAGTTTTCAGTCTTGATGATCCACTTTGCACGGGGCACAAAGTCACTGTTTTTTTTTTTTTTTTTTTTTTTTTTTTTTTTTTTTTTTTTTT